>OZ004600.1:133505674-133513174 GCA_963924605.1 Malthinus seriepunctatus
GCGAGGTGCAAAAACGGTATGTTGGGGTGGTGGAGTCGTTGAAGTAAGACATAGGGAAATTTGGCAAAGTCTTATAATCGTATCCTTTTGGCAATATGTGTTGATTTCGTTAGTATGGGCGACGCTATCGAAGTCCGAAGACACCCTAACGAATTAATAAAGTCGCCCAAGATTATAACGATGAAAAATCCTTTTGGCGCGTTTATCGAGTTCGTTGGCAGGGTCGATTTCGGTGCGGTCGGCGGCTTATATTTTAGGGACTGAAATTTGGCGCCTTGATATAGTCGGCACGGCAACGCTACCGCATTGAGAGCGCCCGCCTTCGGTCAAACTCGGCGAAATCGCATTGCTAGGTGCAAAAACGGTATGTTGGGGTGTGATGTTAGTTGGAAGGAAAAAGACGGAATGGGATTTTGGCTATGTCTTTTAATTATGATTATCCTTTTGGCACACCAACTAACGTCGTAAGTCGCCCAAAAGCTTTTTTAATTGCTGGAGAGTCGATCCTTTTGGCACGGTCGTGGTGTTACAGAGTTCGTTTGGTATGGGGGCGACGCTATCGAACTTGCAAATGGCACCACGACTAAGACGAGTCGCCCGAGAAGCAGCGTACTTCATCATCGTTTAACTTACCTAATCAGTCTGTTTAATGATGCGAACTATGTCTTGCTTGTGCATATCTGGCCGTTCCGAATGTGTCGAGTTTGTTTAGTAAGGGCGACGCTATCGAACTCGTAAGGCACACTAACTAACGTAAGTCGCCCGACAGCTTTTATTATTGCTGGAGATCGATCCTTTTGGCAAAAAAGTCTGGTGGTGCTCCGAGAGTTCGTAGATGGGCGACGCTATTGAACTCGCAGATGGCGCCACTTATAAGACAGTCGCCCGAGAAGCAGCGTACTTCATCATCGTTTAACTTACCTAATCAGTCTGTTTAATGATGCGAACTATGTCTTGCTTGTGCATATCTGGCCGTTCCGAATGTGTCGAGTTTGTTTAGTAAGGGCGACGCTATCGAACTCGTAAGGCACACTAACTAACGTAAGTCGCCCGACAGCTTTTATTATTGCTGGAGATCGATCCTTTTGGCAAAAAAGTCTGGTGGTGCTCCGAGAGTTCGTAGATGGGCGACGCTATTGAACTCGCAGATGGCGCCACTTATAAGACAGTCGCCCGAGAAGCAGCGTACTTCATCATCGTTTAACTTACCTAATCAGTCTGTTTAATGATGCGAACTATGTCTTGCTTGTGCATATCTGGCCGTTCCGATTGTGTCGAGTATGTTTAGCAAGGGCGACGCTATCGAACTCGTAAGGCACACTAACTAACGTAAGTCGCCCGACAGCTTTTATTATTGCTGGAGATCGATCCTTTTGGCAAAAAAGTCTGGTGGTGCTCCGAGAGTTCGTAGATGGGCGACGCTATTGAACTCGCAGATGGCGCCACTTATAAGACAGTCGCCCGAGAAGCAGCGTACTTCATCATCGTTAAACTTACCTAATCAGTCTGTTTAATGATGCGAACTATGTCTTGCTTGTGCATAACTGGCCGTTCCGAATGTGTCGAGTTTGTTTAGCAAGGGCGACGCTATCGAACTCGCAAAGGCACACTAACTAACGTAAGTCGCCCTACAGCTTTTTTTATTGCTGGAGATCGATCCTTTTGGTAAAAAAAGTCTGGTGGTGCTCCGAGAGTTCGTAGATGGGCGACGCTATTGAACTCGCAGATGGCGCCACTTATAAGACAGTCGCCCGAGAAGCAGCGTACTTCATCATCGTTTAACTTACCTAATCAGTCTGTTTAATGATGCGAACTATGTCTTGCTTGTGCATAACTGGCCGTTCCGAATGTGTCGAGTTTGTTTAGCAAGGGCGACGCTATCGAACTCACTTAAGGCACACGATTTAAGAAGTCGCCCATTTTTTTTTTCAGATGCATTAAATTTATGATTAGAGATCTAACTTTGCGGTCCGAGAGGCCCTAAAATTTATTTTAGCGCCATCGGATTGGCATTGTTAGGTCTCGCGCGTCGGTCGTTTTTTTTCCTCGACTTGTCTTGGAACGATTACGGCGTCTGACGTTTTTTGACGACGTTGCTTCAAACAAAACCCCGGGTATGCCAGAAGTATCGGTAAAGAGTAATTACACGGAGGTGGTACAGGGTAGCCTTCCAGAGTCCCTGTACTGTCCCGTGGCACAAATCCACGGTGCCCTAAAATGGAGGTCGGACGACGCAATAGCACCCTGACTGAGTCGACTAGGTCGGGGTGAGTCGTCTGATGTTAACTTCAGCAAGTGGTCGCTTAACTTGGTGGTACCCTTGAACGCACCTAGGCAAAACGCATTAGTCTAGCCGAAAGTGCTGCCAGCGCTCCAATCTTATTTTTAAATACGTTTCCTATATGATGGTGCTAAATATAGAAGACTCGATCCGATACGACGGCCCATGAGGGGGCAAACGGCCCGATTTAAAGCTACTACTTCTTTTTTACGTAAACTTGTTCGTGCTATAACAAACTTGTGAGTAAAAATTTCGACGCCGCTTGACATTAAAAATGTTATTGCATAGCGAGGTGTCTTTACGCTAGAAGCTCATGGGGAAAACAGAGTGTTAACTCTGTGAGCTATAGAGAGAGAGAGAGAGGGATAATAAAAATTTATTATCGAGAGAGAAATAACGAAAGCAAAGAGAGGCTCGTGTCCATAAAAACCGGACCTCTCTTTTAACTTTTGTGCCAAAATACACAATGTGTATAAAGTTTAATTTATGGTCGTTGGCCGAGATTTTTACCTTAGGATATGTCTGAGCCTTCGACTTATAAATTAAAACGAACTGCAAGACAGTTCCCTGGTTGATCCTGCCAGTAGTCATATGCTTGTCTCAAAGATTAAGCCATGCATGTCTCAGTACGAGCTTAAATAAAGTGAAACCGCGAAAGGCTCATTAAATCAGTTATGGTTCAATAGATTGTACCCTGTTACTTGGATAACTGTGGTAATTCTAGAGCTAATACATGCAAATAGAGCTCTGATTGGAAACGAAAAGAGTGCTTTTATTAGATTAAAACCAATCGGCGGCGGGCTTGCTCGTCGTCGTTTTTTTTGTTGAATCTGAATAACTTAATGCTGATCGCACGGTTCCGCACCGGCGACGCATCTTTCAAATGTCTGACTTATCAACTGTCGATGGTAGGTTATGTGCCTACCATGGTTGTAACGGGTAACGGGGAATCAGGGTTCGATTCCGGAGAGGGAGCCTGAGAAACGGCTACCACATCCAAGGAAGGCAGCAGGCGCGCAAATTACCCACTCCCGGCACGGGGAGGTAGTGACGAAAAATAACGATACGGGACTCATCCGAGGCCCCGTAATCGGAATGAGTACACTTTAAATCCTTTAACGAGGATCAATTGGAGGGCAAGTCTGGTGCCAGCAGCCGCGGTAATTCCAGCTCCAATAGCGTATATTAAAGTTGTTGCGGTTAAAAAGCTCGTAGTCGAATTTGTGTCTCGTGCCGTCGGTTCATCGCTCGCGGTGTTTTACTGACGTGTCACGAGACGTCATGCCGGTGGGCTGGCTCGCAAGGGCGGCCCCACCTAGTATCCCGTCGCGGTGCTCTTCGTTGAGTGTCGAGGCGGGCCGGCACATTTACTTTGAACAAATTAGAGTGCTTAAAGCAGGCTAAAATTTTGCCTAAATATTCTGTGCATGGAATAATGAAATAGGACCTCGGTTCTATTTTGTTGGTTTTCGGAACCCCGAGGTAATGATAAATAGGAACGGATGGGGGCATTCGTATTGCGACGTTAGAGGTGAAATTCTTGGATCGTCGCAAGACGGACATAAGCGAAAGCATTTGCCAAAAACGTTTTCATTGATCAAGAACGAAAGTTAGAGGTTCGAAGGCGATCAGATACCGCCCTAGTTCTAACCATAAACGATGCCAGCTAGCGATCCGCCGAAGTTCCTCCGATGACTCGGCGGGCAGCTTCCGGGAAACCAAAGCTTTTGGGTTCCGGGGGAAGTATGGTTGCAAAGCTGAAACTTAAAGGAATTGACGGAAGGGCACCACCAGGAGTGGAGCCTGCGGCTTAATTTGACTCAACACGGGAAACCTCACCAGGTCCGGACACCGGAAGGATTGACAGATTGAGAGCTCTTTCTTGATTCGGTGGGTGGTGGTGCATGGCCGTTCTTAGTTGGTGGAGCGATTTGTCTGGTTAATTCCGATAACGAACGAGACTCTAGCCTATTAAATAGGCGTTTCCGACATCTCGAAGGCCCGTCGGCCCGGCGTTTGCGCGTCGCGGTCGTCGCGGTTTTTACTGTCGGCGTTTAAATAATTCTTCTTAGAGGGACAGGCGACTTCTAGTCGCATGAGATTGAGCAATAACAGGTCTGTGATGCCCTTAGATGTCCTGGGCCGCACGCGCGCTACACTGAAGGAATCAGCGTGTCTTCCTTGGCCGAGAGGCCCGGGTAACCCGCTGAACCTCCTTCGTGCTAGGGATTGGGGCTTGCAATTGTTCCCCATGAACGAGGAATTCCCAGTAAGCGCGAGTCATAAGCTCGCGTTGATTACGTCCCTGCCCTTTGTACACACCGCCCGTCGCTACTACCGATTGAATGATTTAGTGAGGTCTTCGGATCGGTACGCGGTGACGTTTCGACGTTGCCGGTGCTACCGAAAAGATGACCAAACTTGATCATTTAGAGGAAGTAAAAGTCGTAACAAGGTTTCCGTAGGTGAACCTGCGGAAGGATCATTAACGAAAGTAGAATTAAATTTTTTAAATTTTTTTCTGATACTTTTAAAAATGAAAGTAAAGTGGAGAGAGGGAAAGTAGGAGGAGGACGACGGGCCGACCGAGAGTCGTATAAGGTCGTAGTCTCGTCGTCTCTTGGTGTCCTCCTGAGACTTTCCGACAGGATTAAGATACGCGACGGCGATCGCCGCGCGCGTCTTTGCCGTTCGAGGGTTAAAGAGTTAAAAGGAGAGCGGATGTCCGCGCGTTACTAACGCAAACTGCTCTCCGCTGCCAATGCGCGACACGTCCGTCTCAGATCCGATAGTCGTCTACTCCGAGCGAGAGACAAAGACAGAGAGAGATCTAATATCGCGAGAGAGACGTGATCGTAAGAGGAGCGCCTGGGAACGCTCCTGGTAGTCGCGGCCCCGAAGACATGGGGATGGCCACGCGACTACCCTCTGGCTCGCGAGCGGCAACGGACAAACGCGACGACGTCGCGCGTATTTTTTTTCCATTTTTGAGTTTTATGCGACCGGATTAGTCCGGGGTTCTTCGCGAGTCGGTGACTAGAGTTCGCGCTCTTTTTTGCTACTTATAAGGCTCGTGGCGAAGATTAAACGATCGCGCACCATATCGATAGATAGAATTTTTACACGGTCAATATGTCCTTCTATTGTCGCCTTCGCGGGCACTCTAAAGAAGTCAACATATGCATTAGTCTATGGTGTTTGTAAACGATCGGCCTCGACGTTTCGCGTCTCGCATAAAACTATAATATTTTTTTTATATAAACGAAAAATAAAACATTTGATTGTTTAATTTCGAATAGAGAGTTGACTGACGAAAATCGACCGAGAGGTCTTTTTTCGTCTTTTTTTTTTATCGTTTTTTGGCGACCTTCTGCGAGGCGCCGATTGCGATAGGATAAAAATAAAAGATTACCCTGAACGGTGGATCACTTGGCTCGTGGGTCGATGAAGAACGCAGCTATTTGCGCGTCTGTGTGTGAACTGCAGGACACATGAACATCGACAATTCGAACGCACATTGCGGTCATGGAATACTGTTTCCGGACCACGTCTGACCGAGGGTCGTTTGTATTTTTACCACTGCTCGGGTCTTTCTTTTCCGGCGCGGCGCGCGTTAGCGGGTCCCCACTCTCTTCGCGGAGAGGAACGGGGAAGCGCGCGCGCGTCTCGACCGGAGGGTTTGATCGCGGAGATAGTTTGGGAGTTCGCCGGTGGGTACGAGACGGGTTTGCGCCCGTCTCGTTCTTCGCCGCGCGTCTCCTCGAATTGGCGCGAGACGACGATTGCGTTTTACGACGCCGTTGTCGCTCTCGCGTCGGCCTGCGGTGCGTAACAGCGCGCGAGCGCGTCGACGAACAAAGAGCCGTGCGTAGCTCCCGTTCGCCACCGTCCGATGCGGGCGCGATTGCAAAGTAAGTTTGTCTCTCCGAGGAGAAGACTAGCCTGAAAAAGCGATCGTCGCCTTGTTTTTTAATCGTGATCGGTGGCGCTCGAGCAAATACACGCGCGCGGCTTGTCGACGTCGTTAGCCGTTGCGAACACGCCCGCGGCGAAAATTATTATTTACAAATACGACCTCGGAGTAGGCGAGATTACCCGCTAAATTTAAGCATATTAATAAGCGGAGGAAAAGAAACTAACTAGGATTCCCTTAGTAACGGCGAGCGAACAGGGAAGAGCCCAGCGCTGAATCCCGCGGTCTTGACGGCCGCAGGGAAATGTAGCGTTTAGGAGAGTCCGCTTATCTCGGAGTCTCGCGACACGTCCAAGTCCTTCTTGAACGAGGCAATAACCCGTAGAGGGTGCCAGGCCCGTAGCGGCTGTCGCTGATTTCGAGAGGGCTACTCCTTAGAGTCGGGTTGCTTGAGAGTGCAGCCCTAAGTGGGTGGTAAACTCCATCTAAGGCTAAATATGACCACGAGACCGATAGCGAACAAGTACCGTGAGGGAAAGTTGAAAAGAACTTTGAAGAGAGAGTTCAAGAGTACGTGAAACCGTTCAGGGGTAAACCTGAAAAACCCGAAAGTTCGAAAACGGAGATTCAGCTTGCTTCCCGCAGGCGCGTCTCAACCCAACGAGGGCGTATACACGCCGCACGGTTCGCGCCGTGCGGTCGTGCGACTCCTCGGGCGGACGCGTCGCGGAGCGTGCACTTCTCCGTTAGTAGGACGTCGCGACTCGTTGGGCGCCGGCAAAAGGCCCGTTCGGTAGACCGAGAGGGGAGGCTCAAACCTCTTTGCCTCTCGGGCCGACGCGGTGTCCCTGCCGGCGTCCCGACGGTCTAAAAAGAAGCGTGGGTCGCCGATTCGTCGGCGTTCGGCCCGCGGCGGTATCGGCTTGTCTCTTCCGAATTCGGTGCTCCGTCACCGGTTCGGGGGCGGTCGCATTCGCGCCGCGGTGCTCTCGAACAGACCCAAAACCGCGCGCTTGTCTGCGACGCTATTGCTTTGGGTACTTTCAGGACCCGTCTTGAAACACGGACCAAGGAGTCTAGCGTGTGCGCGAGTCATTGGGCGTTATTTAAACCTAAAGGCGAAATGAAAGTGAAGGCGCGCTTAGAGCGCGCCTAGGGAGGATGGGCGAGCCTCGCGCTCGCCTCGCACTCCCGGGGCGTCTCTTTCTCATTGCGAGAAAAGGCGCACCTAGAGCGTACACGCTGGGACCCGAAAGATGGTGAACTATGCCTGGTCAGGACGAAGTCAGGGGAAACCCTGATGGAG
>OZ004600.1:133518174-133526898 GCA_963924605.1 Malthinus seriepunctatus
ATTTGTTTAAAATACGATTTTCGCGACTAGTCAGGAAGGGAGGGTAGATTAGGGGTAGGTTGGTAATTAATTCGTCAAATACGCTGATTAAACTCGTGTTTGAAATTTAAAAATATGTTGCTCCGAGATAGTCAAACAAGTAATTTCGTATAATTTCTTTAAAATACGATTTTCGCGATTAGTCAGGAAGGGAGGGTAGATTAGGAGTAGGGTGGATAATTAATTCGTCAAATACGAGAATTAAACTCGCGTTTGAAATTTAAAAAAATGTTGCTCCGAGATAGTCAAACAAGTAATTTTGTATAATTTGTTTAAAATAGGATTTTCGCGATTAGTCAGGAAGGGACGGTAGATTAGGGGTAGGGTGGATAATTAATTCGTCAAATACGCTGATTAAACTCGTGTTTGAAATTTAAAAATATGTTGCTCCGAGATAGTCAAACAAGTAATTTTGTATAATTTGTTTAAAATACGATTTTCGCGATTAGTCATGAAGGGAGGGTAGATTAGGAGTAGGGTGGATAATTAATTCGTCAAATACGAGAATTAAACTCGCGTTTGAAATTTAAAAAAATGTTGCTCCGAGATAGTGAAACAATTAATTTTGTATAATTTCTTTAAAATACGATTTTCGCGATTAGTCACGAAGGGAGGGTTGATTAGTAATGGGGTAGATAATTAATTCGTCAAATACGAGAATTGAACTCGTGTTTGAAATTTAAAAAAATGTTGCTCCGAGATAGTGGAACTATAAATTTCGTATAATTTCTTTAAAATACGATTTTCGCGATTAGTCACGAAGGGAGGGTTGATTAGGAATGGGGTGGATAATTAATTCGTCAAATACGAGAATTAAACTCGTGTTTGAAATTTAAAAATTTTTGAGACTGAAATTCGGCGCCTTGATGTGGTCGCCGCGGCTACGCTCTCACATGGAGCGCGCCAGGTCTCGGTCAAACTT
The DNA here is from genome assembly GCA_963924605.1 of Malthinus seriepunctatus. Taxonomy (NCBI): domain Eukaryota; kingdom Metazoa; phylum Arthropoda; class Insecta; order Coleoptera; family Cantharidae; genus Malthinus; species Malthinus seriepunctatus. Next base: position 133,519,136 of record OZ004600.1, read on the forward strand.
GACAAATTCGCATTGCGAGGTGCAAAAACGGTATGTTGGGGTGGTGGAGTCGTTGAAGTAAGACATAGGGAAATTTGGCAAAGTCTTATAATCGTATCCTTTTGGCAATATGTGTTGATTTCGTTAGTATGGGCGACGCTATCGAAGTCCGAAGACACCCTAACGAATTAATAAAGTCGCCCAAGATTATAACGATGAAAAATCCTTTTGGCGCGTTTATCGAGTTCGTTGGCAGGGTCGATTTCGGTGCGGTCGGCGGCTTATATTTTAGGGACTGAAATTTGGCGCCTTGATATAGTCGGCACGGCAACGCTACCGCATTGAGAGCGCCCGCCTTCGGTCAAACTCGGCGAAATCGCATTGCTAGGTGCAAAAACGGTATGTTGGGGTGTGATGTTAGTTGGAAGGAAAAAGACGGAATGGGATTTTGGCTATGTCTTTTAATTATGATTATCCTTTTGGCACACCAACTAACGTCGTAAGTCGCCCAAAAGCTTTTTTAATTGCTGGAGAGTCGATCCTTTTGGCACGGTCGTGGTGTTACAGAGTTCGTTTGGTATGGGGGCGACGCTATCGAACTTGCAAATGGCACCACGACTAAGACGAGTCGCCCGAGAAGCAGCGTACTTCATCATCGTTTAACTTACCTAATCAGTCTGTTTAATGATGCGAACTATGTCTTGCTTGTGCATATCTGGCCGTTCCGAATGTGTCGAGTTTGTTTAGTAAGGGCGACGCTATCGAACTCGTAAGGCACACTAACTAACGTAAGTCGCCCGACAGCTTTTATTATTGCTGGAGATCGATCCTTTTGGCAAAAAAGTCTGGTGGTGCTCCGAGAGTTCGTAGATGGGCGACGCTATTGAACTCGCAGATGGCGCCACTTATAAGACAGTCGCCCGAGAAGCAGCGTACTTCATCATCGTTTAACTTACCTAATCAGTCTGTTTAATGATGCGAACTATGTCTTGCTTGTGCATATCTGGCCGTTCCGAATGTGTCGAGTTTGTTTAGTAAGGGCGACGCTATCGAACTCGTAAGGCACACTAACTAACGTAAGTCGCCCGACAGCTTTTATTATTGCTGGAGATCGATCCTTTTGGCAAAAAAGTCTGGTGGTGCTCCGAGAGTTCGTAGATGGGCGACGCTATTGAACTCGCAGATGGCGCCACTTATAAGACAGTCGCCCGAGAAGCAGCGTACTTCATCATCGTTTAACTTACCTAATCAGTCTGTTTAATGATGCGAACTATGTCTTGCTTGTGCATATCTGGCCGTTCCGATTGTGTCGAGTATGTTTAGCAAGGGCGACGCTATCGAACTCGTAAGGCACACTAACTAACGTAAGTCGCCCGACAGCTTTTATTATTGCTGGAGATCGATCCTTTTGGCAAAAAAGTCTGGTGGTGCTCCGAGAGTTCGTAGATGGGCGACGCTATTGAACTCGCAGATGGCGCCACTTATAAGACAGTCGCCCGAGAAGCAGCGTACTTCATCATCGTTAAACTTACCTAATCAGTCTGTTTAATGATGCGAACTATGTCTTGCTTGTGCATAACTGGCCGTTCCGAATGTGTCGAGTTTGTTTAGCAAGGGCGACGCTATCGAACTCGCAAAGGCACACTAACTAACGTAAGTCGCCCTACAGCTTTTTTTATTGCTGGAGATCGATCCTTTTGGTAAAAAAAGTCTGGTGGTGCTCCGAGAGTTCGTAGATGGGCGACGCTATTGAACTCGCAGATGGCGCCACTTATAAGACAGTCGCCCGAGAAGCAGCGTACTTCATCATCGTTTAACTTACCTAATCAGTCTGTTTAATGATGCGAACTATGTCTTGCTTGTGCATAACTGGCCGTTCCGAATGTGTCGAGTTTGTTTAGCAAGGGCGACGCTATCGAACTCACTTAAGGCACACGATTTAAGAAGTCGCCCATTTTTTTTTTCAGATGCATTAAATTTATGATTAGAGATCTAACTTTGCGGTCCGAGAGGCCCTAAAATTTATTTTAGCGCCATCGGATTGGCATTGTTAGGTCTCGCGCGTCGGTCGTTTTTTTTCCTCGACTTGTCTTGGAACGATTACGGCGTCTGACGTTTTTTGACGACGTTGCTTCAAACAAAACCCCGGGTATGCCAGAAGTATCGGTAAAGAGTAATTACACGGAGGTGGTACAGGGTAGCCTTCCAGAGTCCCTGTACTGTCCCGTGGCACAAATCCACGGTGCCCTAAAATGGAGGTCGGACGACGCAATAGCACCCTGACTGAGTCGACTAGGTCGGGGTGAGTCGTCTGATGTTAACTTCAGCAAGTGGTCGCTTAACTTGGTGGTACCCTTGAACGCACCTAGGCAAAACGCATTAGTCTAGCCGAAAGTGCTGCCAGCGCTCCAATCTTATTTTTAAATACGTTTCCTATATGATGGTGCTAAATATAGAAGACTCGATCCGATACGACGGCCCATGAGGGGGCAAACGGCCCGATTTAAAGCTACTACTTCTTTTTTACGTAAACTTGTTCGTGCTATAACAAACTTGTGAGTAAAAATTTCGACGCCGCTTGACATTAAAAATGTTATTGCATAGCGAGGTGTCTTTACGCTAGAAGCTCATGGGGAAAACAGAGTGTTAACTCTGTGAGCTATAGAGAGAGAGAGAGAGGGATAATAAAAATTTATTATCGAGAGAGAAATAACGAAAGCAAAGAGAGGCTCGTGTCCATAAAAACCGGACCTCTCTTTTAACTTTTGTGCCAAAATACACAATGTGTATAAAGTTTAATTTATGGTCGTTGGCCGAGATTTTTACCTTAGGATATGTCTGAGCCTTCGACTTATAAATTAAAACGAACTGCAAGACAGTTCCCTGGTTGATCCTGCCAGTAGTCATATGCTTGTCTCAAAGATTAAGCCATGCATGTCTCAGTACGAGCTTAAATAAAGTGAAACCGCGAAAGGCTCATTAAATCAGTTATGGTTCAATAGATTGTACCCTGTTACTTGGATAACTGTGGTAATTCTAGAGCTAATACATGCAAATAGAGCTCTGATTGGAAACGAAAAGAGTGCTTTTATTAGATTAAAACCAATCGGCGGCGGGCTTGCTCGTCGTCGTTTTTTTTGTTGAATCTGAATAACTTAATGCTGATCGCACGGTTCCGCACCGGCGACGCATCTTTCAAATGTCTGACTTATCAACTGTCGATGGTAGGTTATGTGCCTACCATGGTTGTAACGGGTAACGGGGAATCAGGGTTCGATTCCGGAGAGGGAGCCTGAGAAACGGCTACCACATCCAAGGAAGGCAGCAGGCGCGCAAATTACCCACTCCCGGCACGGGGAGGTAGTGACGAAAAATAACGATACGGGACTCATCCGAGGCCCCGTAATCGGAATGAGTACACTTTAAATCCTTTAACGAGGATCAATTGGAGGGCAAGTCTGGTGCCAGCAGCCGCGGTAATTCCAGCTCCAATAGCGTATATTAAAGTTGTTGCGGTTAAAAAGCTCGTAGTCGAATTTGTGTCTCGTGCCGTCGGTTCATCGCTCGCGGTGTTTTACTGACGTGTCACGAGACGTCATGCCGGTGGGCTGGCTCGCAAGGGCGGCCCCACCTAGTATCCCGTCGCGGTGCTCTTCGTTGAGTGTCGAGGCGGGCCGGCACATTTACTTTGAACAAATTAGAGTGCTTAAAGCAGGCTAAAATTTTGCCTAAATATTCTGTGCATGGAATAATGAAATAGGACCTCGGTTCTATTTTGTTGGTTTTCGGAACCCCGAGGTAATGATAAATAGGAACGGATGGGGGCATTCGTATTGCGACGTTAGAGGTGAAATTCTTGGATCGTCGCAAGACGGACATAAGCGAAAGCATTTGCCAAAAACGTTTTCATTGATCAAGAACGAAAGTTAGAGGTTCGAAGGCGATCAGATACCGCCCTAGTTCTAACCATAAACGATGCCAGCTAGCGATCCGCCGAAGTTCCTCCGATGACTCGGCGGGCAGCTTCCGGGAAACCAAAGCTTTTGGGTTCCGGGGGAAGTATGGTTGCAAAGCTGAAACTTAAAGGAATTGACGGAAGGGCACCACCAGGAGTGGAGCCTGCGGCTTAATTTGACTCAACACGGGAAACCTCACCAGGTCCGGACACCGGAAGGATTGACAGATTGAGAGCTCTTTCTTGATTCGGTGGGTGGTGGTGCATGGCCGTTCTTAGTTGGTGGAGCGATTTGTCTGGTTAATTCCGATAACGAACGAGACTCTAGCCTATTAAATAGGCGTTTCCGACATCTCGAAGGCCCGTCGGCCCGGCGTTTGCGCGTCGCGGTCGTCGCGGTTTTTACTGTCGGCGTTTAAATAATTCTTCTTAGAGGGACAGGCGACTTCTAGTCGCATGAGATTGAGCAATAACAGGTCTGTGATGCCCTTAGATGTCCTGGGCCGCACGCGCGCTACACTGAAGGAATCAGCGTGTCTTCCTTGGCCGAGAGGCCCGGGTAACCCGCTGAACCTCCTTCGTGCTAGGGATTGGGGCTTGCAATTGTTCCCCATGAACGAGGAATTCCCAGTAAGCGCGAGTCATAAGCTCGCGTTGATTACGTCCCTGCCCTTTGTACACACCGCCCGTCGCTACTACCGATTGAATGATTTAGTGAGGTCTTCGGATCGGTACGCGGTGACGTTTCGACGTTGCCGGTGCTACCGAAAAGATGACCAAACTTGATCATTTAGAGGAAGTAAAAGTCGTAACAAGGTTTCCGTAGGTGAACCTGCGGAAGGATCATTAACGAAAGTAGAATTAAATTTTTTAAATTTTTTTCTGATACTTTTAAAAATGAAAGTAAAGTGGAGAGAGGGAAAGTAGGAGGAGGACGACGGGCCGACCGAGAGTCGTATAAGGTCGTAGTCTCGTCGTCTCTTGGTGTCCTCCTGAGACTTTCCGACAGGATTAAGATACGCGACGGCGATCGCCGCGCGCGTCTTTGCCGTTCGAGGGTTAAAGAGTTAAAAGGAGAGCGGATGTCCGCGCGTTACTAACGCAAACTGCTCTCCGCTGCCAATGCGCGACACGTCCGTCTCAGATCCGATAGTCGTCTACTCCGAGCGAGAGACAAAGACAGAGAGAGATCTAATATCGCGAGAGAGACGTGATCGTAAGAGGAGCGCCTGGGAACGCTCCTGGTAGTCGCGGCCCCGAAGACATGGGGATGGCCACGCGACTACCCTCTGGCTCGCGAGCGGCAACGGACAAACGCGACGACGTCGCGCGTATTTTTTTTCCATTTTTGAGTTTTATGCGACCGGATTAGTCCGGGGTTCTTCGCGAGTCGGTGACTAGAGTTCGCGCTCTTTTTTGCTACTTATAAGGCTCGTGGCGAAGATTAAACGATCGCGCACCATATCGATAGATAGAATTTTTACACGGTCAATATGTCCTTCTATTGTCGCCTTCGCGGGCACTCTAAAGAAGTCAACATATGCATTAGTCTATGGTGTTTGTAAACGATCGGCCTCGACGTTTCGCGTCTCGCATAAAACTATAATATTTTTTTTATATAAACGAAAAATAAAACATTTGATTGTTTAATTTCGAATAGAGAGTTGACTGACGAAAATCGACCGAGAGGTCTTTTTTCGTCTTTTTTTTTTATCGTTTTTTGGCGACCTTCTGCGAGGCGCCGATTGCGATAGGATAAAAATAAAAGATTACCCTGAACGGTGGATCACTTGGCTCGTGGGTCGATGAAGAACGCAGCTATTTGCGCGTCTGTGTGTGAACTGCAGGACACATGAACATCGACAATTCGAACGCACATTGCGGTCATGGAATACTGTTTCCGGACCACGTCTGACCGAGGGTCGTTTGTATTTTTACCACTGCTCGGGTCTTTCTTTTCCGGCGCGGCGCGCGTTAGCGGGTCCCCACTCTCTTCGCGGAGAGGAACGGGGAAGCGCGCGCGCGTCTCGACCGGAGGGTTTGATCGCGGAGATAGTTTGGGAGTTCGCCGGTGGGTACGAGACGGGTTTGCGCCCGTCTCGTTCTTCGCCGCGCGTCTCCTCGAATTGGCGCGAGACGACGATTGCGTTTTACGACGCCGTTGTCGCTCTCGCGTCGGCCTGCGGTGCGTAACAGCGCGCGAGCGCGTCGACGAACAAAGAGCCGTGCGTAGCTCCCGTTCGCCACCGTCCGATGCGGGCGCGATTGCAAAGTAAGTTTGTCTCTCCGAGGAGAAGACTAGCCTGAAAAAGCGATCGTCGCCTTGTTTTTTAATCGTGATCGGTGGCGCTCGAGCAAATACACGCGCGCGGCTTGTCGACGTCGTTAGCCGTTGCGAACACGCCCGCGGCGAAAATTATTATTTACAAATACGACCTCGGAGTAGGCGAGATTACCCGCTAAATTTAAGCATATTAATAAGCGGAGGAAAAGAAACTAACTAGGATTCCCTTAGTAACGGCGAGCGAACAGGGAAGAGCCCAGCGCTGAATCCCGCGGTCTTGACGGCCGCAGGGAAATGTAGCGTTTAGGAGAGTCCGCTTATCTCGGAGTCTCGCGACACGTCCAAGTCCTTCTTGAACGAGGCAATAACCCGTAGAGGGTGCCAGGCCCGTAGCGGCTGTCGCTGATTTCGAGAGGGCTACTCCTTAGAGTCGGGTTGCTTGAGAGTGCAGCCCTAAGTGGGTGGTAAACTCCATCTAAGGCTAAATATGACCACGAGACCGATAGCGAACAAGTACCGTGAGGGAAAGTTGAAAAGAACTTTGAAGAGAGAGTTCAAGAGTACGTGAAACCGTTCAGGGGTAAACCTGAAAAACCCGAAAGTTCGAAAACGGAGATTCAGCTTGCTTCCCGCAGGCGCGTCTCAACCCAACGAGGGCGTATACACGCCGCACGGTTCGCGCCGTGCGGTCGTGCGACTCCTCGGGCGGACGCGTCGCGGAGCGTGCACTTCTCCGTTAGTAGGACGTCGCGACTCGTTGGGCGCCGGCAAAAGGCCCGTTCGGTAGACCGAGAGGGGAGGCTCAAACCTCTTTGCCTCTCGGGCCGACGCGGTGTCCCTGCCGGCGTCCCGACGGTCTAAAAAGAAGCGTGGGTCGCCGATTCGTCGGCGTTCGGCCCGCGGCGGTATCGGCTTGTCTCTTCCGAATTCGGTGCTCCGTCACCGGTTCGGGGGCGGTCGCATTCGCGCCGCGGTGCTCTCGAACAGACCCAAAACCGCGCGCTTGTCTGCGACGCTATTGCTTTGGGTACTTTCAGGACCCGTCTTGAAACACGGACCAAGGAGTCTAGCGTGTGCGCGAGTCATTGGGCGTTATTTAAACCTAAAGGCGAAATGAAAGTGAAGGCGCGCTTAGAGCGCGCCTAGGGAGGATGGGCGAGCCTCGCGCTCGCCTCGCACTCCCGGGGCGTCTCTTTCTCATTGCGAGAAAAGGCGCACCTAGAGCGTACACGCTGGGACCCGAAAGATGGTGAACTATGCCTGGTCAGGACGAAGTCAGGGGAAACCCTGATGGAGGTCCGTAGCGATTCTGACGTGCAAATCGATCGTCGGAACTGGGTATAGGGGCGAAAGACTAATCGAACCATCTAGTAGCTGGTTCCCTCCGAAGTTTCCCTCAGGATAGCTGGCTCTCGGAGGGGTGAGTTTCATCCGGTAAAGCGAATGATTAGAGGCATTGGGGACGAAACGTCCTCAACCTATTCTCAAACTTTAAATGGGTGAGATCTCCGGCTTATTCTTAAACTTGAAGCCGCGAGAATCTCG
>OZ004601.1:0-165176 GCA_963924605.1 Malthinus seriepunctatus
TAGCCAATGTCGCGAACGTAGCCACAGTACGAAGGAACAATATAACCTCTAACAATCTACGTATATGTCAAATTCTTATAGGAAATGGGTGCGATTTGGTGTGTTTTTGTTTGCTGAAACGAATTTTGAGATAAACGAGTGGCGATGTATTTGTCGTAATTATATTTGATCTCGATCGAAAAGTTGGAAAAGTAATTGGTAACGTAACGATAGCTGATAAATTAGGAATTAGTGACGACATTTTTGTTAACCAATTGACGTTGGCCAACTACAACATTCGTGTTGTACGAGATATCAATAAAAATAATCTTGTCGAACGCGGATATTATAACATTTAGGCCAAAATAAAGTGGGAGAACAGGAGGATGCAGTCAACTCTAACCAACAAAACTTGGAAATCGTCATTTGCAAGAAGTTCCAATATTCAAAGTAACTTCACACCTGCAAATACTTCTAGTCCTCTTTCTTATCAGCTCGAGCTTGGTTCTGAGTCTTTGTATCATGCTGGTAAGTAATAGTAGTTTTATCACTTACGCTTTTAAATTGTACTGGAATAATTTTAATTTTTCCAAGTTTTAGTCGCTTTTCTAAAACAATTTCATTCTTTAAAATAACTACTTTATAATAGGTATTTTCGTATAATAATTCATTTTAATAATTTTTTAATAGGAAGCTCACAAGTTCAAAGGAAATCTCGACTTTCTCATTTAACAAAATTGGTATCGAGTGATTTAAACGCTACAAAATCCATGTCAATTGATTTAGATGATTACGTTTACAAAAATGAAAGCTTGTTATTGGATTTGCAATTAAGCGATATTGATAAGCCTCCTTCACAACAAATGTTGAACAGTGATGCTTAGGGTTGCCATACGTCCCGTATATACGGGATTGTCACCGTATTTCACTGCTCAGTCCCGTATTACTATTTGTCCCGTTTTCTCCCTAAACACTGCGTGACGAAATGAACTGCAGTTTTTTGCAGATACAAAGTATATTGATCAGAAGTAGTCTAATAAGTAATAAAGCTATGCGAATACATATTTGCTATTCCAGTTCACAATGCAAATGCAGAGAGAACATTTTCCTTAATGTCAACTCAATGGTCGGATAAAAGAAGCAGGTTGTCAGTGGAGAACTTTTAGTGACATTTTTTTCAGAGTAAAATAAACCATTACCTACCCACTTTTTTCATATTTTATGTATTTAGCACTAGGGCTTCACTTCCGAAATTTCTCGCGAGAAATGACCGTTGCCTCGGTCTCGCATCTCGCAATTTTTTGTGAGGCAAGAATGCGAGATTTTTGCAGTTTTGCGATACTCGCGTGAAGTCCAATTTAGCACTTAAACAGTGTATCAGTGCTCGGAAATTATGGCAACCCTAGTGATGCTACATTTAATGTATCCAAGAAATCTTCTAATTGCTTGAATTTAACTTATACAAAAAATGTGCCAGTTGCTGTTAATAGCACTTTTATAATAACAAATACAAAGTTTCCTTACGTTAGCTTAGGCGTAGACAACCAACAATCTCAAAATACCCCTGAAAAGCGTAAAAATTCCACTTTAACGTTAGATGATATTGTGAATGACATAGATTTGTTAAAATCGGGATGCAACTCTGATGGTACACCTAAGAAATTACGAAATCTTGCTTCTAAGTTTTTAAGTAAAGATAGATCTATATGTGAAGTAACCAGTACCATTTCAAATAATACTGAACAAAAATCTTCTTCTCAATATTTACGTCGTTCCAGAATTTCATCAGATTCGCCTTTAGTTACCAAAATGTCAAATCGTGCAAATAGAACTTCATTTAATTTGTCTTTCGCTAATAATTACGCTTCCATAGGAAACCAAGAAAACAAACTTGCAATACCAAAGCGTACAAAAATGCCGAATTTTGCTAAAATGCATCAAAAATTATTTAACAACATGTTAGATATAAAAGAACGTTCAGAAAAGAAGGCTCAACGTGCTCTACAACTACTTTCAGGTCAAAAATAAATTGCTACTCTATCTAAACAAGGTTCAACTGCGGCCAAAAAGAAATTAGAATATATAAAAGTAATTCGTAAAACTTCTTCTTAGGTTTACATAAAAATAATAAAATGTCAATGGGAACGAAGAATGTTAAATCTGGGCTCTCACGATTTGGATACCAAGACTTAAACAGAAAAGAGCTTATTTCAAAAGAACAGAAAGCTGCAGTAGCAAAGAAAGTAAAACCGCAGAAGGCATCTTTTAAACAAGAAATAAAGATGGACATCAAACATGTTAGATCAAACCGAAGATTTGACCTGCTAATGCAACTGCGTAAAAAGAATTATTGTTAAATGTAATTTTTAGTTCTTTTATGTGTTTGAATTTTTATACATTTTTATATTTTTTATACATGTTTGTTCTTTTATATCTTTGTGTATATCTTTTATATCATCTTTCTCTGTCGTAATTTGTAATGTATTTTTATTAGTTTGTACAATATATTTTAAAACCCCTTAACTCAATATAATTTTAATAATGCTAACAGAAATTCATTAGTTTACATACTCTGTTTTAAGCGCAGTTGAGGAAAAATTGAAATAGATCTACGTAAAATTACATCTCTGGATAAAGCACAAGTAATTAGTTTAGTAAATGTAAACTCCATTTTCAAATAAAAACGTAAAACAACGGATGTTGTTTGCCATGCGAGGAACTTTTTCCGTCCGTCAAATCATGTAATTTTGTATTAAATTTATTTTTATGTTAATGTAGGGATTGAACCTGGGACTTCTGTGTGTAAGCAGAATTTTTTGGTATAAACTTGTTTCAAAATTTTTTATAATTTTGGCATAAATTCAAGTTCAAAATATACATTATTTTATATCTTCAGAAAGCTAATTTTACGAGCTTTGAAAATATTGAAAAATATACAGGGTGTTCCATTTAAATTAAGAAGTTTGATCTCATTTCCGGTTAAACCGGAAGTCAAAATATAAAGTGTTTGGTATCATGTAATAGCTAATTTTACGAGCTTTAAAAATATTAAAAAATATACAGGGTGTTCCAAAAAAAATTGATATTTTTGTAATTTCCGGTTTAATCGGAAGCGTTTTGTTAACCGAAAATAGTGTGAAATAATAGATATTCATGGGATTAAGACACATATCCATTTGCAAGTTTTCATTTTTTTTACAAAAGAAATTAGGGATTTTTAAAGTTTCGACATTCAAAAAATCATTACTCCAAAACGGCTCGAGCGATTTTGATAAAAATTTATATTTCGATAGAGAATTACGTTTTCTGTAACATATCCAAAAAAGAAAAAATATGTTAGAGGAAATTTTGAGAAAATCCATTTCAAAATTTTGACCTACTTTGGCCCCTTAAAGATAGGCAATTATGGAACAATTTTGAAAATCGAATTAGTTAGAACGAAAGCCCTATATTCTGACCATATAATGCCTTTTTGAAATTTTTATAATAATAATTACCGGCCAAGTTATAAAGGAAAAACCACAGAATGGGAAAATCGTTCTATTAGCCGCCATTGTGAATAAAAAAATTTGAAATTTTTGTTTTCAATTGGGGCTCACATGTACTACCTTATAGCCAAGTAAAAATGAATTTGGCCCAAATTTGCAAATAGGCACCCAAAATAACTACCTTATTTTTGGACACCCTGTATATATTTCTTATTAAAGCTATTTTTGCCGATAAAATAATTTTAAAGTGGTTAAAATCAAATTTCATCAAAATCGTTTCAGTAGTTTTTGCTCTAGGGGCTACAGACATTTCAGTTCAAAAAATCGATTTCAATTCAAAATTTCTTGGATTTGAAGAAGTTAAAAAGTACAAATTAAATTACGAATGAATTCGAAACACATTTAAATTCCAAAAGTAGTTTATTTTTGTAATTTGTAAAAGTAATAATAAGAGGAATGTTTTTTAACGTCTATAAAACCTTTAATTTCAATCAGCCTTATAGAAAATGTTTTGTTTCATTTTAAATTTTAATTCTTTTCACCACTTAAATGCTTTTTAATTCTTGCATAAGCTTCTCTAACGATTCTTCATCGCAATCGCTAATTTTATCACCAGACAACATGAGCTTTTACATAAGCCACAGATATTCCTTTAGCTACTTCCGTCGTATTACTTTCTATAACACTTTCATCTACCAGCTCAATTCCATACTCGTTCGACTCGTGTACAAGCAAATCTTCTTCAACTTCAATCACGGCTTCGACCACTTTATTATTAACAATCTCCCTTTGCCTTAAAATACAATTCCTATCTTCACACTGCTCATTAGGCTTCAGCTGCATTCTTGGAAAAAAGTTATCTAGCGCGCTATACTATACCCCAAATACTGAGAAACAGTTCCGAACTTTAATAAATACTTAAGAACGTTCTGAACCAAAAATCCAGCTACAATCCCCATAGTTGTTGGAAGACTTGTCGCACAAACGCCATCTCGTTTTAAAGTTTTTTCATCGATATTTTCAGCAACAATTAAAGGCGGTACACACTAAAATTAACAATTAATTGTAAGTGCGAAATTAAACGAAATGTACTCACCGCAAAGCAAGCAGACTCTCCTGGTTTTATAAACTGTATGTGGCCAGAAACTGCATTTTCCGACACTCCAGATTCAAACCACACCTGATTTAACTCATTACAAGCAGTATTAATAGAATAACGCGCTTCAAAATTATCGACGCAACTCAACACAACATCAACAGGCCCACCAGTTAACCTGCCACTTTTTATAACACTTAAAAAGTCTTCGAAATTTTCAACAGTAGTAATATTATAATTTCTAAATAAAATATCGACGTCGGTTATAATAATATGTTATAGTAATATTGAGACGGTTTAAAAAACAAACGATTCATATTAGCTAGTTCGACTTTGTCGTAATCTATGAGAATTATGCTGCAATTCTGAGCACTATCGTAAGGCTCGTAACTTGTTATCGTAGCAACCGTAAGGACTTACGTGTAGATGTGCAATTCTATGCGTATCGTATCTCGTTACGATGGCTACGATCACTTGTAAATATTTACAGTTTCACGTAAATCTTACGTTGAGATATTAGTTGTCTGTAACGTTTATGAGTTTTTCGGATATATTAATGAATAGAAACATCAATATATTATATACCGGACGTTAAATTGAAGAAAAATACAACAGAAACCGCACGCAAGAGGAGAGAAGATACGTAAGATATGTTTCCAACCCATTCGGTCTTCCTCCTTCAAATTTCAATCAAACGTATAGATTAGACCACTGCACTGGTTTGTTGTATATGTAATTCAAAGGATTGAATCTCATTGCAGTCCATCAAATTCAAGAATTCCCTTGCATATTCAAGTCCCAACGGTGTTAACTTCTGGCTCATTTCAAAATTGTGTTGAAGTAAACTTCTCCATTTCTCTATGTCAAACTCTTTACTCCTTAGTCAGTTTAATTGTAACTTTATTATCAGAGTATGTTAAGTTTTCTTCTACTGCAGAAGAACAAAGTGGAGTTAAGCAAAGATGTTATATGTTATGAACAGTGGGATAGCAGTGATGTTTAGCTCTAATTGATAGAAAGCTCATATTGAAATCAAAGCTCGACTTGCTGCTGATGAACATTATCTTCCGTTTGTACCTACGTTTATGTGTATTAACATATAGAGGAAAGGCATTCTGGTATTCAATAAATGTAATACTTATTTCTGATTATAATTGTAAGATTATCGCATACCCTGCATGTCCCAGGCGTTAATTGTGTCAAAATTAAGAAAGTGAAAAAGAACAAACGCATATTGAGGACAGAACGGTTGCTCATTAAAACCACGATTTGAAGTATGTGATTGGAACTATAACCTTAAAAGAATCTTAAAAGTCGACATAAAAGTCAAAATGACAGTTTGTTACGAGTGCTGTACCGCATTTTATTAATAGAGTCTAGTAGTTACGATATTTAGTACATATGTAGGCACAGAATTGCAATTTTATAAAATTTGTAAAGTTATCTGTAACTCGGTTGTTTACGTTCGTATCGTAAGCAACGATTTTATGATTTTACGGTTTTCTTACAGATTTGCTTAGAATTGCAGCATTAACCGTTCAACACCACATCTCGTTAACATTTCTGCAGTTACACCACCGACTCCTCCTATTAAGACGGTAAATTTACGAATATCTTCATAATTTTTAACTACGCCCATTCTTTTCAAAGCCATTAGTCGACTACAAATTTTAAAGTTAGTTTTAGCATCGGAAAACTAAAGTGGCTACCTGTAAGGATTGCTGTCTTTCACCTCATCGGACATTTAATTTTAAATTAAATTTAGATTTTTTAAATCTTTCAATTCGATGTTTATATTAGAAGTAAGGTTATAATTGTTATGTTATGACGTTGACAGTTAATTAATATAGCGACATCTAGTGATAATTTTTAGAAGTGACGTTGACAGTTAAATATAGTGACATCTACCAAATACAAAATAAAGTTTTACGCACTAATAAATTTTCAAATTAATACAAATAAAAATAACTGAATTTTGATTACAATTTTGAATACAAATAATAAATTTTCAAATTAATACAAATAAAAATAACTGAATTTTGATTACAATTTTGAATACAAATAATAAATTTTCGAATTAATACAAATAAAAATAACTGAATTTTGAATACAAATAATAAATTTTCAAATTAATACAAATACATAAAAATAACTGAATTTTGATTATAATTTCGAATACCAATAATAAATTTTCAAATGAATACAAATAAAAATACTTAACTGAATTTTGATTATAATTTTGAATACCAAGTTACGCTTTTAACGACGCGCTTCTCATTTCCTTTGGACGTTTCGTTTCGATATCGTTTCTTTGGTTCTCGAATATGAACCCTATAAGCAAAAATTTCAAAGTAATTATTTTCATTTCATTTAGTTTTCATTTCTATTACAAAAAAAATTAGAGATTTTTGAAGTTTTGACATTCAAAAAATCATAACTCCGAAACGGCTCTAACGATTTTGTTAACCGAAAATAGTGTCAAATAATAGATATTCATTAGATTGATATACCGGGTGATAAGTATGACCGGGTGATTAGCACCAAACCTGGCCATAGGGCAATTTAACATTTATGCATATTTCCAAAAATATATGAATTGCCGTGGTTACCAAATCCGGCAATAACGATTTTATTTAGGAAATTTTAAACTGTCAGTGTGAGATTTAAAAGAAATATATTTCATGGCAATTCATATATTTTTGGAAATTAGCGTAATGTTAAGTCGCCCTATGGCCAGGTTTGGTGCTAACAAATACATATAGACTTAATACAAATTAATTAATTAATTAAGTCTATATGTATTTGGTGCTAATCACCCGGTATACAGTGAAAGTCGCGAATAACGACGTCGCTTATAACAACAAGTCGCATATTGCGATGGGGATTTGAAAGTTTGGTTGGATTTGTATTCAACTCAATGCAAAAAAATTCGGATATAGCGACGCCGGTAGACCGGCTATAGCGACGAAGTCGCTTGTAACGTCCGCCAAAAGCGAAAATTTTTGGTTTGGCAGGCCGGGTATAACGACGTGACGGGATAATTTTAAGACTAGCACGTGGTTTTCGGTCTCACCTGGCGATATTTGCAATCTACGGCTGCAAATAATTTTCTGGAAATCATCCGGCGCGGACGGGAAAAATGACGTCGAAAAATAGTTATTTGTGTTATAAGGAGACAAAGTGACGTTTTGTGTGACAAGACTGTGTTTGGCTGAAGAGCGAGCGAAGCGAGCGAGTCAGGCAATACAGGCGAGTCACACAAAACTACTTTGACTCCGCATAAAACATTAAATTTTTTCTGCAAACGTAAAGCGTAAAACTGAAAAGTTTGATTTTTGAAAGAGCACCATCTCTTGTCAATTACTTGTAGTTCAATTGTCAAATATTTTTTAAATTAACTTAAATTTGTAAAAAAAAGCTAATTATTAAACACAACGAACTAATTATAAAGGAAAATTTAAAAAACATTCAATTTTTTACATTACAAATGCTTAAAAACATTTTTTACGTTAAAAAATAAAAATTATGTGCGGTTAAGATTTTACTTTTCCCTCCTAGACAGAGAAAAGTACTTTGTCTGACTACTTTTCCTGCCTCGGCGGGAAAGTTAAACTTTACCGTTACCTATTGAGTGACACAAAGGCGACTTTTTCTGACGTTTGAAGAAAAAAGAAATGTTATGTCTATTTCATGGTGCTTTATTAATAAAGAATTTTTGAGAATAATAAAAATGGGTAAGTTTTGATATAACGACGACCGGGTATAACGACCCTTTTTAGTCGGTCCCTTCGCCGTCGTTATATCCGACTTTCACTGTATATCCATTTTCAAGTTTTCATTTCTATTACAAAAGAAATTAGAGATTTCTGAAGTTTTGACATTCAAAAAATCATTACTCCAAAACGGCTCGAGGGATTTTTATAAACATTTATATTTCGATAGAGAATTACGTTGCCTGTAACATATCCAAAAAATAAAAAATATGGTAGAGGGATTTTTGAGAAAATTCATTTCAAAATTTTGACCTACTTTGGCGCCTTAAAGGTAGGCAATTTTAAAACAAATTTAAAAATCGACGAAGTTAGAACGAAAGCCTTATATGTCTAGCCTACAATGTCGTTTTTAAATTTTTATAATAATAATTACCTGCCAAGTTATAAGGGAAAAACCACAAAATGGGATAATCGTTGTATTGGCCGCCATTTTGAATTAAAAAATTTTAAATTATATTTTTCAATTGGGTCTCAGATCTCAGATGTACTATCTTATAGCCAAGTAGAAATGAATTTGGCTCAAATTTGCAAATATGCGTCCGCCGATGAAATAATTTTAAAGTAGCTAAAATCATATTTCATCAAAATTGGTTCACTAGTTTTTGGTTCATAAAAATCGAAAATTTTTTTTTTGCATTTTTGGAATCAGGACTCAAAACGTCGAGAAATGCAAAAAAATAATTTTTTTTTTTTCTCGATTTTAACTACTTTTTCTTGGATTGGGAAAAGTTAAAAGTTTAAATTACTTACCCATTTGCAGTTACTTTGTAAGTTGATCACTTAAATAATTAAAGTACGATAGTTTTTTCATTTATATTGTAGAGCAGGGCTGTCCAACTGGAGGCCCGTATACGGCCCCCGCCAAATTATTTTTACGGCCCGCGAATTTGTTTTGTGGTGACTGTGTTATATATTATTAACTTAATTTCATATTATTTATCAACCTTCTTGGCCCTCGAAATGTTTGGTGAAGAAAATATGGCCCGCGGGCTATAATAAGTTGGACAGCGCTGTCTTATCTTTATGCAAAAATAAATGTTTTTTAACCCAAATAATTATTCACAACAACAAAGGTGTTCTTTTTATTATCGAACAATAATTTTAAAATAAAGAGTTTTAAAAATCTAGAGCTTTAATCAAAAAGAATACAAGTTACATGACACTTATAAAAATTTTGAGATACATTATAGGTACAAGCGTTAACTATAAACACAATGAGTTTATAATTAACGGTACAAGTAATCTAAAATAAGTATTTATAATTAATATTTTATAGTGCTCTATTTATTTATATATGTACATGCAAACAAACTTTATATTTACAAACTTTTAATAAAAAACTGACCAGCACTCAAATCATATACAAAATTGGTTAATAATTATTACAAAGAAAGAAAAGTGACTTTTGGCAAATACTTGTTACAAAACATATTTAAACAAACATTTGAAAAAACATGAAATTTCAGAATCGTTGGAATGTAGCATTTTGTAAAAAAATATTTTGCGATCGTTCCAAACTTCATAGTCACAAACGTATTCACACAAAAGAAAAAATGTTTCAAGCTGCCACATTACCTAAACAGTCACCTAAAATTGCAACTAAAACATCTCCTATCTACAAACATAAATGCGAGCATTGTCAAAAATTATTTTCTACCTCAATCTTATTGAATGCTCACTTAATGCACAAATTGGTTACTTGTTCGTCTTGTAAAACTAATTTTATGTCGAAGTTAACTTTGGAAGATCACATAAGGAATAGTTGTGTAAAAAAATCTAACACGAGATTTAGTGTAACTCCAAACCGTGCTTCCAAAAGATGTTCTTCAGTTCCACGATTTACAACAACTCTTAAAACTCCAAGTAAAGATAAAAAGTCACCTGTTGGTTCAACTGCTTCCACTTTACCCAGGCAAAATGTTACTAAAATTAGTTTAAAAATTCCAAACAAAGAACTACAAACAAACAACAAAGAAAGTTCGAAAAGGAAAGGTTTATGTAAAAAACTTGCTGCTCACAGTAGTGTTCCTGGTAGTAGAAAGTTGAGGAATGCCCACGCAGCTTTAAAAATGAAGTTATTTGAACTGTATTAAATGTAAGTTCATATCTTAAGTTCGTACACAGTGTGTTCTAGATTCAGGGCGCACTGTTGGTATTTTGGAAAGTAGAAGACACATTAGTGGGTTTTGAATCTGGGATACACTGTATTGACGTATTAATAAAGATTTTAATTCGATAAGATTCGTTCGAATTGCTTTCTGCTTCTTCCAAAACTAAACTCGATTCTTCGATAGTCTCTGCTTTTATAAAAGGCCGTTGTTGCACAGGTGGCTCTTCCTCGTCTTCACTGTTGCTGTCAGCTTTTTCTAAAATTGAAAAGTATTGAGTGTCTTCGTTAGTTTGATTTACTGATAAGTAACTTTTGTTATTATTTTCGATAAGTTTCAACTACTTCATCTGAATAAATTGCTGATTCTTGTTGCTCGTGATCCCAAACTACTCCATCTTCAACCAGAACTGAAGAGTCCATGTCTAATCTATAAATCAAAGACAATTATTGATAAATAATAAAAACATTTATCTAACGTACCAGATGAAATTGCCAGATATATAAAAAGTTAGGTTATGTTACTATAACTGCTATATTACCAAATATCGAAAATAAACAGATTACAGTAAAAATGATTAATGTTCATAGTATCGGAATTTGTAAAAAATAAACATAGAATTACATTAAAAACACGTAAATTATGCACAAGTGTTTGTCTTCTGACAGATTATTCGCAGACAAGACACTTGGCAGATTATTTTATTTTCAGGTACGCTGCTTTCTGCTTTTACGGCTTTTGTATAAGTAAGACAAAGACAGCAATATGCAACAAAGAACCGAAAAAGTTGTTGGGGGTTGTGTTATACAGGGCCTTTCACAATATTTGGAATGGTTAATTTAAATATCTCAACATTTTTAAATAGCATCTTGTATGGATGGTCTTTAATGAAATGCGATAAGCAATAATATAATTACTGGTAAAATAAGCAATCACGTGTTTATAAAGTTTAAGGTTAATGTTTTGTGTGTGTAATCAAGAATTCATTTTTAACAGGGTTCAGGCTCTAGGCATGCCCAATGCCCATTACACTTACACATTACATATTAGGTGTTAAGCCCCGAACACAATGGATTTGCATAAGACATAACGCATAGCGCATAAGGAATCCAACCGTATGGAAATTTACATGACTAATTTACGTAAGGTTACATAAACATTGTGTAATAATGCATAAGAGTGTATGAATTGAAATTTTATGCCTTATGCGTTATGTTTTATGCAAACCCATTGTGTACGGCGCTTTATGTGGACGACTGTGTAAATCTGTCATCTGTGGACTGCGTATAAGTTGGAGTTGGTGATTTTGTCGAAAACGTGTCGTCAAGTAGCCCAAGTCACTGAAGAAGTTAAGAAATTGAGGTTAAACACTTTATAACTGAACTGATTAGTTTTGTAAATTGGCCGAGAAATAAATCGAATTACAGCTAACACTATGTCCGAGGTTTCTAAACAAGGTATGAACTAGTGGCATCTTTTAAAATTTGATGTAGGAAATATTATGTGAAAATGATGTAATTGTAGAAGGAGTTTACACTTCCGAAAAAGTGGGTAACGATGAAACGGGCGATGGCAGCCTTTCGAATCCTTTTAAAACGATACTGCAGGCAATGCGTTCTTACGGCTCCGAGCCTTTTCCCCTCATTTTTGTCGACGGTAAGAAGGAGAGTATCGAATTCGAACCCGCCGCTAAATCTCAACTAAAAAAGGTGCAAAAGATATGGATAAGGGATCGATATAAGCAAAAGGAAAAGTTACAAAAGGAAGATGCCGATAATGAAAAAAGAAGCAAAAATTTAGAAGAAGCTAAAAAAGTGGTTATAGAAGAAGATAAGTCGTTACCCTCTGCAAAGAGGATAAAAGTTGATGAGAGTAAGTACGCTTAATATTTAAATGCCGTTAACTCATTTTAAATCGATTCGAGGTAAAAACTTTCGAGATCAAAGAGTAAAAGTCTACGGTTGGGTACACAGAATTCGACGCCAAGGAAAGGCGTTAATGTTTATCACTCTACGAGACGGTACCGGATTTTTACAGTGTGTTCTCACCGACGAACTGTGTCAGACATACGACGGAATCGTTCTGAGTACCGAATCGACCGTTTGTTTATATGGAATACTTGGCGCAGTTCCCGAAGGAAAAAGTGTAAGTATTACTAGCCATTCTAAGCTTAGAAAAAGTCGAGCGTCGCACGCCGGTTCTGGACCATATGTCTCCTTTCATTATAGTACGTAAGCAAAGGCAAGTGCCGGAACTTTTTCTCAGCTTAGAACGACTAAACAATACAAAGTTTTGATTTTAACGGGTTTTAATTTTAAAAATAAGGCTCCAGGAGGTCACGAATTGAAAGTAGATTTCTGGGAATTGGTGGGAAGTGCACCGGCGGGTGGTGTAGATTCGATTCTAAACGAAGAGGCATTACCGGATGTTCAAGCCGAAAACAGACATATTTTAATACGCGGGGAGAATACTTCAAAAGTATTGCGTATGAGATCCGTATTATTGCAAGCTTTTCGGTACATTTGACAGCTCGAAATTGAAATTTTTTATAATTTTATGTATTTCAGAGAGCATTATGCGGATCGCGGTTATTGCGAGGTTACGCCTCCTTCGATTGTCCAAACACAGTGCGAAGGCGGTTCTACACTTTTTAAACTCGATTATTTTGGGTAAACTAAACTTTGGTATATTATTTATAAGGTAATATTTACGTAACGTTTAATAGCGAAGAGGCGTACCTCACTCAAAGTTCTCAGCTTTACTTAGAGACGTGCCTTCCGTCGATGGGCGACGTTTATTGCATCGCACAAAGTTTTAGGGCCGAACAAAGCCGAACGAGACGACATTTAGCGGAGTAAGCTTATTTGTTTATGTCGGATATCGATAAGCGCGTTTTGTTTAATACAGATACAGTCACGTCGAAGCCGAATGTCCTTTTATCACGTTCCAAGACTTATTAAACAAATTGGAAGATTTAATATGCGACGTAGTCGATCGTGTATTGAAGTCTCCGTACGGGCATATCGTTTATGAACTAAATCCAGAGTTTCGAGTGCCGACGAGACCTTTTCTTCGAATGGATTACAGCGAGGCCATAGAATATCTAGAAAAAAATAACATCACCAAAGAAGATGGAAGCTTTTACAAGTTCGGAGAGGTAAGGCGCTTCATTTACTCGACAGCAAAGTATATTTTTATTTCAGGACATTCCGGAAATGCCCGAACGTAAAATGACCGATCAAATTAATCGACCTATTATGCTGTGTCGTTTTCCGGCTAACATAAAATCTTTTTATATGCAAAAATGCTCGGAAGATTCGTGCTTGACCGAAAGCGTAGATGTTTTACTTCCGAATGTAGGAGAAATTGTAGGGGGATCGATGAGGATTTACGATCACCGAGAACTATTAGAAGGGTAAAGCTTAAAGGTGTTGTTTGCGGAACCGCTTAATCGTTTTTTTATTCAGGTATAAGAGAGAGGGCATCGATCCGACTCCTTATTATTGGTACACGGATCAACGAAAGTATGGAACGTGTCCTCACGGAGGTTACGGGTTAGGCTTGGAACGATTTGTGTGTTGGCTACTAAATCGATACCACATACGAGAAGTTTGCTTGTATCCTCGTTATCTCAATCATTGTAAACCTTAAAAATGCATTTATCTACTTGTAATGGTCGAATAAGTAATTATAAAGGAAGTTTGCAAAAATATATACCTACTCTTTTCTATTTTGTAACGGACTCGCAATATTTTAGTGGCAAGTGGTGAAAGAAGAAAGAAAAATGAATACGTTTATTTGATTATTTTAGTAGAAATACATACAGTTTTTATAAAAAGCTACATACAACACTAAAAAGAGAACGCTAAAGCGTTTCGTTTATAATTTGCACACCGACATTTAAAAAATTGCGCTTACACGTTATTGTTACATTTTGGACTTGCTCGCAAGTTCAACTAAATAAGTTTTTGACTTTAAATTGGAACATCGTTTTGAGTATAAAAAATAGCATACTAAATAAAACAGCACTTGGCTAAAAAATGTCTCACTCTGTATATAAAATGCACAAAATATCACAAGATCCTATTTAAGTACATTTTAAATTAGGAAAAGAGTATTTACATTAGAGGTACGGGTTATCCTTTTGTAGTCGCTCGCTTTCAAACCATTTTTGTGGGTCTTTAGCTTAACTACAAATACAACTTTATACGCAAAAGTAAAATAACCGCCCCAATTTTGTGGATATGTGTTTAAATTAATCGATCGTAAATAATGGGTCATACTGACGTCTCCGAGTTTAGTCTCATAACAAATTTATTGCTTTTTGGATCCACAACTTGTTCGGCAATATTAAAGTGCGGAAGTTTTTTAATGGTGCACAACAACGAGACGTCGTTTTGTCGTAACTGAAAGTGAATACCGTCTTTGAGCGGACGCGAAAGCAACTCTTCGCAAATCAACGCCCAAGTTTGAATGCTTTTTTGTTCTTTATCGTTTTGCAAAACGGGTTTGGTAGTCAAATACGCATCTAAGAAAGCTCTAGGAGTTAAATCGTGGCTCAAACAATTAGCCAAGTGCGTTAAAATGGCGTCCACCGAGTGTCTGGGTTGCTGACGAGTAATGCGCAAATACTTTTGTAAAGCACGCGCCATCGACGGAAAAATAGCTTGAGCGGCTTCTTGGGGATCCATCGGTATGGCGGGCACTTGGTCGTTGTGCAACCTTTTGATATGAGTGAAGGCCTCTTCGGCGGCAGTGATTAAACGCGCTCGTCTCTTTTTAACGCGTCTTTCGTATTCGTGTTCTTCGTAAAAACGTTCGTTGTGACTCGAGTCGCGTCGGCGAGCGTGAGCGGCCAACATAGCGCGCGACTGTTGAGATTGAGAGCTGTTTATACCGTCCACTTCGTAAAATTTAAAACTAGACGAAGCCTTACGCGATTTTGACACCGGAATTCGTTCTAAATATGGATTGTATATAGAAAACTCGGTATAATATTTTTCTAAAACCCACACTGCCGCCCTTTGAATACTAAGTTGTCCTATCGAATACGCTTTACTCGCACCGTCAGGACTACGCACTATTTTTATGTAATATCTAGGCTGCGAGTGTCTTATTTCGACTAAGACGACGGCTAAATAATGTATAAATAGCAAAGTATCCGTCATACTACTGGCATAAGCGACCAACGCCTTGTAGTCGACGGATTCTTCGAGAGTCGTAGCGGCTCTCGCTTGTTCGGTTACTTGAACGAGATAAAACAACCAGTAGGCAAACGTACATACTAATACGAAGGCGAGGACGGCCGCTCGAAATAAAAATATCCGAGGTAGAGTAGCGTTCGGCTGTCTTAAAAACACGGCCCACGCGCCTACGGCTAGAATTGCCGTCTTAAATGTCAAAGATACGAGTTGACCCTTACACTCTGCTCCGCAAACTAAAAGCTTATCGTTTTTTAAAACTGTCGGCGAAGACAAGGCAGAAAAGAATCCAATTTTAGGAAAAACTACCATCGCGATTGGACTTAAAAATGCAACTACAGATAAAATGTAGGTTAAAATTGAGCCGATATATCTCTGACAATAAAAACTCAAACCGGTATCAGGTTCTCCGGGCCAGTTACTAACATCTTCGGTAGATTGAGACTGTTCCGAAGTATTACCGGTTATGGCGGTCGTGTTTTCGCCCCAATTATCGTCTTGAGGTAAGATTTGAACTTCGATTACTTCTTGCCCGTCTCTATTGTCCGGCGTTAAAGTAACGGCAGTTTGAAACGGCGCCATCTCGTCGAATTTGCGAGACGTTTTATAACTTCTATAAAGAAAATATTAAGTAATTATTTCTAAAATAGAGACTTTTTATCTTTTACCTAGTGCTTCGATAGGAATGTTGTCTATGATTTGCCCTATCTCTATGGCCTCTCGAACGTCGAGATCTAGAGCTATTTTCAGATTTTACAGACTCGGTTTCCATATCTCGAGCCGTTTCGTTACCCATAAACTCGGACAAATTATTTCTTTCATTAGGTAAATTTAAATCGGTAATACAGCCTAAACTTTGAAGTTGAATGACTTTTGCTCATATAAACTACCCGTTAATACGAATTTTAAACATTCCGTCTTAATTACTTTACTGTTAATTAGGCACTTTTAAAAACTAAGGAAAATGTCGAGGTAAACGTCGATAATCGGCGAGCTCGAGTTTTAACACAAAATTAACACCGAGGTATTTTAGAACGCTTACTACTTCGTAAGAAGATATTAATTAAACACAATTTATAATTTAAAAGTATGGGATAATTTAAAAATATCACAAAACACAACAGTTTACTACCGCCTACTTGGCACAATTTTAATTGGACCCTTAAAGAAATTTCAATATGGCTACTGTTGGATCGTCTTTAAAAAAAAAAACGTTAACAAACTCGAGGATTCGTTTCTTGTCGCGTAATCGGCAAGTTCAAAACGTACAAGTAACATTTTTCAAATATCCTTTCGAAACCTTATCACTTTTTGAAATTTCTTATCACAAAATATTACAGATAACTGTAATTGCGGCTACTCGTAAAATCTAAAATTTAAGTTGGTATCGCTTTATAACCGGTTTTTTTGGTTTTTTCGTTTCCCCCAATTTACTTACTAAATTAATTATTTATTGGCCAAAAAATTGTAAAAATGTCGGGCGAAACTAAAAAAATAGATAAAAAGGGCCAAAGAGGGCCTACTGCCGAAGATGTTATATTTGGATTTCAACAACTCCGAGCGGAACAAAGAAGTTTAGCGACAAAACTTTCAGAGTTTGAAATGGAGTTGAACGAACACAAGTAATTCACACATGGTTTTTATTTCTAATTTAATACGCGTCGCTAATTACGTTGATTATTAATTGTCGTAATTTTTAGAATGGTTATCGAAACATTAAAGAATGCCGATCCCGATAGAAAATGTTATAGGATGATCGGTGGCGTACTCGTCGAAAGACAGGTTAAAGATGTCGAACCTATTTTACAAACTAATAAAGTTAGATTAGGCGAATTAATAGAAAAGGTTAACCAACAACTTGTTAAAAAAGGTACCGAATTGAACGAATATCGAGAAAGACATAATATCAAAATTCAGGGGCAAGACGATCTTAAACAAGATGAAGTTAAAGAAGCTAAAGCCGAAAGTCGTGGAAATGTGTTAGTGTCTTAATAAGAAAAATTTCGAGTTTTCAAATTGGTTTTAGTTTTTTGTTTCAAAATCGCTTATTTATTATTTTTTATAAGTTTCTTTAAATTTGTATCGAACAGAATAAATTTTATTTCGTACTTGCTCGCAAAATAATAAATTTATAATTTTAATACTTTTCGTTTGTATTAAACAATACTCTTTAATCGATTCTTGGAAATCTTCCGCCGCAACAACTTTGATACATTTCAAAAAGTACCTAATTATGTGAATGTGATATCGTCTCGAGTTGAAAAGTTGCCATAAGATAACAATAATTAATAGAAATAGGAGGTAGGGGCTGAAAGTTTTGCTATGTTTTAACGAACCTAAATCTGTACAAACTATCCTTACACGTTTTATTCGAGGGTTTGTATCTAATAATACTTGGTTTTACTAGGAGGAAAAGTACCGGTTTGTGTCACAAGACTGTGTTTAGCTGATGAGCGAGCGAATCACACAAAACTACTTTCACTCTGTACAAAACATTTTATTTTTTCTTCAAACGTGAAGCGTAAAAGTGAAAATTTTGAAAGAACACCATCTCTTGTCAATTACTTGTAGTTTAATTCTCAAAAAATTTTAAATCAACTTTAATTTGTAAAAAAATGCTAATTATTAAACGCAACGAACTAATTATAAAGGAAAATTTAAAAAACATAAAATTTTTTACAATACAAATGCTTAGAAAACACTTTTTACGTTAAAAAATAAAAATTATGTTGGGTTAAGATTTTACTGTCTGTCTAGACAGAGAAAAGTACTTTGCTGACAATTTTTCCTGCCTCGGCGGGAAAGTTAAACTTCACCCTTACCTATTGAGTGACACAAAGGCGACTTTTTCTGACGTTTGAAGAAAAAATAAATTGACGGACGAAAAGCGACGAAAAGGCGCAATAAATTCAAATTAGTTTTTTACGTGAGAGCTCCTAGCGGCGAGAAATGGTAGTATCAGCGTCTCAGGGTAACAAGGTCAACAACACTTTTGATATCAATTTGTCGATCCGAGTTTTAATAATTTTATAAACATTTTAACGAGCGAGTTAGTAAATTGTGCATCGAAGGGAAGAAATGTGATCGGATACTTCGTGTAAGTAATTTTTGAAGGGTTCGCTGTACGATTTAGACGATTAGGAGTGGGATCTCCTAGGAAGAACAACCTACATTTTTATAACACGTATTATAAACAGTGCAAAATGTGTATGTCGTTCCAATTATATCGCTTTGTGTATATTATTTGTTTTGGGCCAAAAAATTAACGACCCTTTACGATCGATTTTTAATATTTTATCGTAAATTTCTTTTGTTTACGGGCGAACATAAACTTCAAGTTTAGCGCCAAATTTGAAATCGTCAGCTGTGGGAATTCATGTTCATTTTTACTAAACGTTTATATTTTCAGATGGATTTTTGTTATAATAGAGTACTTTTGTCAAACATATTTGTACCTACGTGATTTTGCTCCGACTCGAAATCAATATGTGATCTTTCGGGTTTCCGAGTAATGGCCGATACTACTATAAGCGAAAATGATACTATACAACAACTCAATAATGTTTATGGAAAAACGAGCTCAGATTATGAGCTAGGAAATGAAATGGAATATCAAGAAAACGATATTAATTGTTTGCTTCGCGATTGCGATATTTTACCCAATAATAATGTTTGTTCAAATATAAGACATGGTTATATGGACGCCGAATGCCCTAGCGACGTTAAAGAAATGAACGCCGATTACAATTCCTTACCCTTATACGGAGAAAGTTCGTCGCAAGTTCTGCCGCAAGAATTCGACATTCGTTCTGTGCAACCCGCAGGTATTATATTATTTTTATTTTTGGTTTTCAAATGTATCGTACGTATTTGGACAAGTCGATTCTTATTTATTCTTGGTTTTTAGATACCACGGCTGAAAATAAGTATGCGGTTGAATCTCGTTACCCTTCGCAAGCCGATACCGACGATTTAAAAGAATATCGCTTCCAAGACGATCTATTAGACCAAGGACAAAATAACGGCGTCGTAAAAAAATTAAATAACAATCGTAAAAAGTTGTGTTTAAATAGCGGCGCCAGTCGGGGACGACCGCGGAAGGCTCTCGTCGCCATGTATCACAGTCAAATTAGTGGAGACAAAAATACCATTAAAATTCGAATAAAAAAAAGTAATCTAAGTGCCCAAGTACAGGTAAATATTGAGACTTTTAAATATTTGGATTTTAAAAACAAAATATTTAGCTTCCGCCAAATAAAAAGAAAAGCGGCAGACGAAAAAAACATAAATCTAATTCGGATACCGACAATTCCGATAACGAAAGTAAGAAAAAGAAAATTAAAGTAATTCCAGAAGTGGAATTAAGCGTTAGTAGTACGCAGGAATCGGTCCGACACAGTCCTTGGGCGAATTTACCCGCAGAACTCTTGTATAAAATATTTCAAAATTTGTGCGCTCAGGAAGGCAGCTTACCTTTACTCGTTAGGTACGACTCGAACTCGTTTCTGTTCCGTTTTGTGTTGAATTTGAATTTCAGATTATGTAAAGTATGCAGACCGTGGCGAGATGTGGCGATGTCGCCCACCTTATGGCGTAACGTAGATTTAAACTGGGTACGCGAAAAATTACGCACCGACCTCAAGCTTCACTGGTTGATACAAAACCGTCTTACGTTATGCCACGACTTAAATTTAGGTAAAAGAAATAACGCCGTCCTCGACTATAAATTTTTGCTCACCTTTTGAATTTAGGGGAGTGGAAGGTTCGTGACATACAGCTAGTTTTGGAAGCTCTAAGCCAACATTGTCTCGAATTACGAGGTCTCGCACTTACCGGTTGGAGAGGCTTAAATTCCGATCATCTCAAATATATTACTACCGACTTTGCAAAACTGGAACGGCTCGATCTATCGTCCATAAACGTATGTGGCTGCTCTTGTAACTTACTTTACTTAAGGTTATATTTTTAGAACACTTCGGCCATTAATGCCCAACCTTTAATTAGTTTGGCTCAAACGATGAGCAATCGCCTCACTCATCTTGTTTTAGCTCATAATAAAATTGCCGGATTCACACAAATAATAGCCGCAATAGGGGTGAGTGAATATAATCCTTTTAAGACGGACTCGAGAATGTACATTTTTAGGCCAATTGCTCCAACCTACAGTTATTGGACATCTCGAATATTCGAACTTACGCGCACAATACGGCTTTACTTCATATCGAGAAATTGCAAAGCGGTTGTTCTAAGTTGCGCGTATTAAGGATAACAAACAGTCAAGTGTGGTTAGCTCCCATCAGTTTAACCAATAGGGTCACCTCCCCCGGCTTTCCTATGCTGGAAGAACTTTCTTTGGCCGGAATCGAGGACGATCAACTGACCGCACGTTCCATAGACGACGACGGAATAGAGAGAATACTTAAAACAAGTCATAAATTGCGTTTATTGGATGTGAGAGGTTGCGTGAGGCTTACCGACTCGGGTTTAGTTCGAGTTCCCGCGTGGGACCTCGAACACCTCTTCTTAAGCGGTAAGAGTATCGTACGTACATAAATACGTAAATATACGTACGAGGTATTTATAATTTTAGCTTGTTACGTAACTCGAACTCAGAATTCCGGTCTGGAATTGATACTACAAAAATGGAGCCACAGTTTGTTGGAAATCGATTTAGCTTGGTCGACGGCGACGTCTTCTTTAGATGCGGCGGTGTTCGTACTGGCCGAGAAGGGAAGCGAATCTCCGCTGAGGTTTGTTCTTTTATTAGACGCTCGACTTAATAACGAAATTGTTTTTTTTAGAAATTTAAATTTATGCGGCTCTTCGGTGAGTTTCGAACCCGTCAAAGCCGTACTCATGAAATGCCCTAAGTTAACTTCTTTAAATTTACAATCTTGTCGCGCTTTGCCTAGAGGTATTAAACGTTTATATACCGGAAATGCGGTAGCCGAATTGAGACAAAGTTTAGAGGATAAACCCAAAACTTGTAGCGCGTTATTAGATAAAGAACAAACTTGTTGTGATAAGTTTTCATCCGTGTAGTGACGGACGCTTAATTATGGAATTTTTAAATACGACGAGTGATTTGTTCTAAATATGCCCAATTTGGTTACTTTATATAAGGCGAAGGCGTCGAATTTTTGTCG
The DNA here is from genome assembly GCA_963924605.1 of Malthinus seriepunctatus. Lineage (NCBI taxonomy): Eukaryota > Metazoa > Arthropoda > Insecta > Coleoptera > Cantharidae > Malthinus > Malthinus seriepunctatus. The sequence goes on from OZ004601.1 coordinate 21,792, forward strand.
AGACGATTAGTCGACGAGTCGCCAAATCCTAGTGACTAATTGCTTTCTCCAACTAGCAGATTGAGGAACGTTTCTTTGGTGTTTGTAAGAAATTGTCTGTGAATACTATTTTTGAACGACGAAATTTTATTGTTAAGATTTTGTAATTGGTTTTGTTATATGTAAATTTTAGATAAACTTAAGTGTAGCTAAAATTTACTGTGATGCACTCGGCGTTTCGTGCTTAGGGCGAGAAAATTAAAATGTAGCCCCATTTAAAATTCGTAACGGCTTTCAATTCTCTACGACTCGAGGAAAGACTTTGAGAATTCGTATTCGGAGACAAATTTACAAAAAAATTTAATGTGTCGTACCTGTTATAGTACTATGTAAATATATTTTGTTAGAATAGTAATAGTCGCATACACCGATATTTTAAAAAGCGTAACAAAACGAGCTCGTTATTTTTTTAAACACAATAAACGAACCTTAGGTTCTCCATTTTATTACTTTTTCTAAATTGAGTGGTAAAATGGCACGAGGGAGTGTACCGGGCTTTTTCTTGCGACAACTTTTAATCTATAGATCGAGTCGGTGGATTCGGGTACTCGCAATTCTTTCTGTTAAAATATAAATACCCGAGGTATTTTTGTAATTTTTTAATCCCGTTATTATGCGCTTATTTGTAATATTGTTTGTTGACGTACTTGTACGTATTAAATAATAACCGCTCGAAACTTTCTTTATAGTAATGCAATTTACGGAGCACACGATTTTGAGAAATTTCTTCAAACACCAATTTTGCTCGTTAATTACGGTATTTTGTTTATAAATAGATGGAAGAAATCTAAAAGAGTTATTAGACGTGGCACATTTTTATGAAAAATATAAAATTTTTAGAATGTTTCAAATTTTGTAGTTATTAGAAATGACTAATTTATATATAATTTTTGTTTTTATATGATATATCTATTTAATGTATTGTAGATAGTTTTAAAATGATTATAATGGAATAAATATAAACGTTATTTGGCCGACGTGTTTAGTTATTATTTTTAATTTTTATAACGAGTTGAAAAAGCTAACAAAATGGCCTTAAAATAAAGTAGGAGATTTGTGGCAGGTTTTGTACAGATTTAAATCTAAATAAGAAAGATTTTTAACTTATAATTATTATTACCGTTGTAACATAAATATTGCTTACAAAATAAAGCTGTAAAAATACAAAAGCAATTTGTACATAAAGTTATGTCTTATCATCTAATAAAAGTGTGTTTCTTTTAAATATGTCGCCGATTCTTTAATTTACTTTTACTCCCGCTTTGTACTCCATTTTCTTTTTATTCTTACATCATTTTTTAACACGCAAGGTACACAGAATGTCGGGAGACCCTTCTTTGTTTAAAAATCGCTCGTTTTTCGACCGCTTAAGTATTTAAAGAGCATAATTTTATAATTACGCAAAGATGAAATTTAAAACACGAGCCGAAGCGATCGTTGTAGTCGTCCGAGTGTAATTTAGCCATTATGCGAATAAAATACAGTACTGCAACACAGATCCCTGATGACGAGCGGTAGGGATAAGTTAGCGCAGATTTAGCCACTTAAATCGTATTATAAAGTAATTTGTTGAGAATTTTTTCAAAGTTAACTTTTCAATATGAGAGTTGGGAATACACTTAGTGAATGTCGTAAATTACAAAAAGGTAATAACAACCGATAGGTACCTGCATTCCGTAAAAGATGCAAACAAAAATACGTCCGGTTAAAGTTCGCATGTCGAGTCTTTTTTAATCTTTATATTTTTGTGGTAACATATTACGAAGCTCGGGTAAGTGTCGGTGTACCTTTTTTCGATTTATAGATATTTCTTTCGTTTACTCGTGTCGCCAAAATGCTACTGACCGTTGACTCGCCTCGTACTTATATAAGAATCTTAACTGAGCTTTTTAAAGGTCCTTAAATTAATATTGTACAAAATGTACGTAGCGGAAAATACTAGGAGTAAATGTGACACTTTTTTTAGACGAGTCCAGTAGGGCCTGTCGGACGAAACGAAGTCGAGTCTTGACAACTACTGACGAGCCAAAAAAAGTACTTTTACTGATTTACTCCGTACGAAACATTTAATTAATTTTTTTTTTCAAACGTAGAACTTACAACAACCAAAAATTTTGGTAAAGCGCCATCTCCTGTCAATTACTTGTAGTTCAATTGTCAAATATTTTTTTAAATCAACTTTAACTTGTAAAAAGAAGCTAATTACTAAACGCAACGAACAAATTATAAAAGAAAATTAAAAAAAATTATCTTTTTTACATTACAAATGCTTAGAATTATCATTTTACGTTACAATTTGTTGTAAATATTTAAGGTTAGAATTTACTATTCCTTTCTAGGAGGTAAAAGTTCACTAGGATGTAAAAGTAAAACTTTAACGTTACTGTTCGGTAACAAAATATCAACTTTTTTTGACGTTCCAAGTTTGGAGGTTTCGAATTTGGCGGGTAAATTAGAATTGCGCATAGGTCGTTTTAATAAAAAGAAATAGGTGGCGTAGGTTTGTTTTGTGTATTTTATCGGTTTTGCCAACACTCGTGAAATTGTAAATCGGAATTAAATTTACCAAAATCATATGTCATTATTATATTTTCGTGCATTGTTGGTTAATGATAATTAAATAATTAGGAGTGGAAATGGCCGCATCCAGTGGCGGTGCGGATTGGTCGACAATAATAAAACCATTTTTATCCGCGACTCACGAAAGTTGCAAACAAAACCAACTTCTCGAGCTTTGTACTTGGATTATTAAAAAGTGAGTATTATTTTTATCCCTAATTAATTTGACAATTGTGCAGTTTAGGGATATTGGCGTAATTTTTGACAGTTTTAGTGAGTGCATAATATATAAATAGAGATTAATATTCCTTTTTGTGTACGTCCTAGTGTTTTTATACTTTTAATTGGTTTCAGCGAGACGGAAATATTGCGTTTTAAGGAAAATAATAAAGTTTTTTATAATTCTTTCGCGGCTTTGTCCGCAGACTACATTACCACCAATGCAGGACGGCGTAAGTTATTTTTTATTTTTACGTTGTGTACGTTATTCGCCAAATTCTACCTCGAGTACGATTTATATTTCGTGCTTTTTTTAATCCTCTCTAAATGTTTTTCTATTACAAACCAATAGTTGGATTACGAATCACTTACTACCATTAAATTACTCGTTCGAACGTCAAACGTCGATCGCAATTTTTCTTATGGCGATTGTACGCTAATAAAACTAAAATATGGAATAATCTCCAAAGATAAGAAAACTCGCACACGCTTGATTATCGTACAATAAGAAAAAATTAACGTGGTCGTTTTAATTTTAACTAAATAAGGCGCTTTCTCGAAGTAATTTTTTAATGTTTCAGTACCTATTAACCACTTGGAAATAGTGGTTGCCGCATGTCGCGTTTTACTCAAATATTTAATTGCCGTTCTGCAATCTGTGAGTCGCGAAGGTAGACCCAATATCGTTCATGCAGAACGGTGTTTAAAGGCCATACGTACCTTGTGTTTGGGTTCGAATCTTTTGACGCCAAACGAAATTACTCTTCTTACCAACATAATGAAAGGCGAAACTCTTCCTCCTCACCCTTCTGCCGCAGGTACTTTGTTTCATATTTTATCTCAAACCGTAATATTAAGTCTGACGGATTTAGGAAGCGATAAGGAAGCGGGCGTTAAACAAGAAAGCGCAAAAACCAAATGCGATTTAGCGGTCAGCATATTTGAGCAATTAACGCTTCCTCTTCGTGACGGTCGCACCGCCACGTCCGAACCCGGTTCCAGTACGGGGATTAATGTGAACGAAGCGGTTAGTAGCAACGACCCGACGACCGAAATTAACGTAAGTTATTAATGTATACGTTTTGCGCATTTACGAAATACGTTATTTGCAGAAATTATTCTTAGCGGCCAACACCGAGAGTTTACAAACGCTCAGAGCTGGCGATACTTTGGCGGATTTGTGTTTAAGTTTGCCCGCTATAAAACGCGCTCGTGCCAAAGTAGAAGATGCTTTGGCCGGTAAACCCTTTAGCCTTCCGACTTCGCACGCAGAAGCTACGGCACTTAGGAATAGGTACTAAATTTCGCAAGATCCTCGGAAGCGCTTTGACTTGTTTTTTTATTTTTAGTTTACCTTCGACCGTGGCCGACGTTAATTTAGCGGTGTCCGCAATTAATTTGCCGGTTTTAGAACCTCTGACGCCTAGTAAACTCGACAAACTATGCAATTTGAGTATGGCGGTCCTATATTGCGCAGTTTCTCAAGCGGCGGCCAGTTCGGTTCTTTCGCTAGGATCTGCCGTTTCGCCAAAGTGCACTTCGGCCCAAGCTCAAGTTGCGAAAGAAGAAGATTTGGATTCCAACGCCGTAACCCTGGTAGAAGAGGGCTTAAATATGCACACTTTCGTAGGGAACGTGATCAAGAATTCTACGAGAGCCGGTGGACACGTGAGTGCCAATAACCTTTAAGATATGATTTTAGAAGTCGAGATTTAATCAAATTTTTGTAGGTGTTTCAGAATCACTTATTATCGGGTGCGTGGGTATTAGTATCGGGTCTACAAACCCATTTGGCACACAGCGCGACACCCGTGAGTGAGAAAGTGTGTCATTCGAGAGAACGCGAAGATAAAGGAAGAAGTCCTAGTAAATCGCGCGAAACGCCTTCCGCAAGATCGAGTCTCATTAAGTTTCAACAATCGTTCGGAGTGTTATCCGTCGCCTTGGCGAGCAGGGCTCTTACCTTACTGTCGGAGCTATTTGACGATTTACACATGGAAGTTTGTGGCGGGGGCGGAAGTACCTTGCAAGTGGAACCCGCTCCGTTAGCGATCATGGGTCAATTTTCGGCTTTGCAAAGAGTGGCCCGATTGTTAGGTGCCGCACCTTTAAATCAATTGCTGTTTTATTTGTCGACGGTTAGTTATCGCAAGGCTTGTACTCTAAAGCGCATTCATCCGCCGGAAGGCGATACTTTTAGTCAAAGCGACTCTACCACTTATTACGAAGATATGATCATGTGTTCGGACGAAAGTTCGACCGAAGACGACGATAGCGAGCCGATTTTAGGACAGTGGTTCGAAGAAACGTTGGCGCCGCCCGAAACGACGGATAGTAAGAACACGTCTAGTGCGGATAATTCCGAATTCAAAGCTTCTCAATCGGAACGTCCGAATTTGATCGTACCCGAAAAGGGCGAAGCTCACGGCTACATTTCTTTAGCTACACAAATATTTGTGTTTTTAAACAGACATTTTTTGTGCTCAAAAAGTGCTTACGTTACGAGATACGTTAAGAGCGGCCTTACGGAACAACAGATGATTATACTGGCAGCTATTATTAGAGATCTGGATAAGGAAACTGCTAGAACGGAAGTTGGTACTATTTCGGTGTATTTCGGTGCCGCATTGGGACAACTGTATTGCGAATTTTCTGGCGCTTTAACTCGCTTTACCCATAATCTAGTCACTCACGTCGGTTTACATAGTTTACAGACCAGTTTGTTGGCTCACTTGGGTGTTTCGCCTTGGAATACGGACGTACCGCACGGTTGGCCGTTGCAGGTTTATCCTCGCACTTTGGCCGTTTTAGCTCAGGTAAATATTGAGAGCTCGTCTCGTCTCGGATTAAGTGACACTTTAATTTATGACAGGTATTGTTACTACGGCCGCAGAACGAAAAAGAAGCTTCCGTAATAAGTATATGGCATAGATTGGTAAATACCTTGATCGAAAACGTCATCAATCCACCTATGGTCAGCGACTCGGAGAACGAAGGTGACTTTATTAAAGCGACGGATTATTTTAAATTTTAAACTCGAATTTTCCATTACGAATTCTTTTTTTGTAGATTTAAACGTCGAACATGCTCAAGTCTTGCTTTATCTTTTTCATTTGTTGAATTTGATGCAGAAGAAATCGGTGGTGTTATTAATGGCCGGCGGTGTTTTACGTTGCTCCGAAGTGGCTCGAGGACCCCTAAAAGACTTACAGTTGCTTCATTTATCTCGCCTTCTCTTGCTATTCGATTACATCATGAAACATTTATACGACGCTTCTCCGGTTTTACTAGAACAGGTAAATATAATTGATCCCGTTTGTAATTTCGCTAAATGTTTTGCCTCTCGCCAGATTCAGTGGAATTTGTTTTATTCGACCAACTTAAATAGCGATAAAGATAAGGAAAATAATATGTCTCGAATGTACACTCCTTGGCGCGAAATAGAAGACAACTACAGAAAAGTATCGGGAAACGAAGAATTCGCCATGAAGCCTCGTTTTTATGTGGTCACAAATACAGAAATTAACAACCAAGATGCGCCCAAACTGGACGGACTCGCCTGTAATTTTATTTTAGGTACTCCCGATAAGTTGAGATATCCTCTACTACTAGACGCTCTTATCGAAATTTTAAACGTAACGCACATTACCTCGGGCACCGGCTCCTCCAAAATGTCCTTTTTGGGTTTGTGCGCGACTCAGTATTGTTTCACAATTTGCTGGAGGTAAGTGGCACGAGTCGTTACTAGCATTCAGAAGCCATTAACGTATTTTTTTAAGGCTCTTACAGTTACTACCGCCGTCCTCTCCTTACATGGAGAGATTAGCTTCGACCGAAGTTTTAGTTGCCGGTCCTTTACTACTGCACTCCTTAATTTGGGGCGCACGCACGAATCACAAGAATTTCAACAGATGGCTCAAAGACGCCTTGGTTAAACAAGGAATGTATACTCAACACGCCGAAAAATTACTCAAAGCGGTGTCTGATTCCGTAAACACTTTACGTTACGACGTTACGACTGCCAAAAACTGCATTATCGCGCTCACGCCCGATATTAAAAAAGGTAAATTGATGGATGACAAAATAGATTGACGCAATAGCTAGACGTACATTTTTAGGACTAGTGGCGAAAGAAAATTTACCTCCGTTGTGGCATTTGTTTTTGCTCGATTCCGTTCTTGCCAAAGTACAAGTGTCTTTAATCGACGAAACGGAAACGAATACGGCGGATGCTTCGGGAGTTACCATTTCGGGTGCAGCTTTCGTACAGGACTTACTGCCCAACGTTCTTCGTTTAACTCAGGCCATCTTGCATTGCACGAGGTTTGTGTGGGATATTGTTTAGTTTACGCTTGTCGTCATTACGAATTCTCCAATTCCAGGTGGTCATTTTTACACAACATGGTACAACATAGCGAACCCACCGGAAAATTTACTTTGCAAGACTTCGAGGGATTGCAAGAAGTGTTGGCGATCGGATCTAGTCGTAATACGTTAACGAACGCGTTGTCGTCGGAATTAAATTCCTTTTTGCCTTCTGCGGCAGCTTCGGTGTTGCCACAATGGAACGTTACTACACTGGAAGATTGCTCTTGGGTAAGTTTTATTTGATATAAGTTCCGCGTCCATAAATGAGGTATTAAAACCCGTTTATGCTCGAGCTTTGCGGCTATAAATTTTAATTTTTTAATAGTTTATCGATTATGACGACTTTTAAAATCAATTTGATCGAGTCCCAAAATGTTGTAATAAAAGTACAATAGTGTACTATCGGTTATAATCAATTTATAACGAATTATTGTTTAATAAACGACGAAATCTTCCTTTTAGACTCCTTATTTGAACGACATCATACCTTCGGAAAGTTACATCTTAAAAATCATCGAGACTCACGTGTCGACCTTATCGATGTCGTACCCGTTTAGTATTAACTTGTCGCTAAAACGATTGCTGCAATGCTTGGTCAAATTTATTTGTCAGCACGCGCCTAAAACGGAAAATACGGACACCAAAAATAAAGCCATCGAGTTGCTCGTACTTATAACGTTGGATTTGGGAACGGAATTTTTGTACGAGAACGTCTCCAAGACGTTAGACAAAATGATCGGCGATACGGAAACGGACGAGCATCAAAAGCGAGTTTATCTTCACTTTTTGGAACACTCGTATAAGTTAATCGTCAATTATACGTCCGCTACGACCTGCAACGTCGTCGTGGACGAGAAGATACTTCACGGTTGTCTCAAATTTTACGAAAAAATATTAGAAAAATCTTCGGGACGACAAGCCCTCGAGTGTTTCTTTACCGGCGAAAAAGACTTGGTTAAAGTTCTAATGTCGGTTTCTAGTCCTCAGATGTCTCAACAGTACAGCACTCGAGTTTTGCACTTCTTTAATAAGCTCTTCCAAGCTGCGGAAAAAAGTTCCACCGATCCCAGTCTCAATTATTTGTGCGGTAGCATGAGTAAATTAGCCAACGTGGAAGATGACAAACTACAAGTGTGGTTGCGTCACGTCATTCTCGGTCCTAACAATATGAGCGGCAGTTCCTCGTCTTCGAACATTCAAACTCCCACGTTAGTCGTGCCCGCTAAAAGCGAATCTTGTAACAAGACCACTATCAAGCCGTCCGATAGTAGCGCCACTCCGCCGCAGTGGAGCGTCACCCAGGCCACGAGTTCGGAATCTAATCCGTCGCCGAGTCCTAGCGAAGATCAAAAGTCTTTGGTGCAAGAAAACAGTCAACTATTACAAGCCTTAACTTCTTTTATCGTAAAACAAAGTAGTAACGTTTCGGAAGACGTTTCTATTACCATTCTGAAAGCGCTCTTACCTGTAGCTTCGCACATTTTATCTCCCGCCTTGGAAGGAGTCGGATTTACCGATCTCATGGTAGTGATGACGATGCTCGCCGACGCCGGAATCGGCAAAGGCCACACCTACTTGTTTCCGGCGACGGTAGTTTGGTTAGAGACGTGTAAACAATACTTGACCAAAAAAGAGGCGACGGACAAGTTGATTATTGCCTTAGAACTGGAAACCAACAAAAACATAGTCATGTTAGAAGCGGCCTGTTGTCTTTTGGACTACGTGGGCGACGTGGTAGTAAGCTTAACTAGTCAAAGTCAAAATTACCGCGCTCTTAGTCCGCCTTGGGAAGGCGAAGCGTTTCTGGACGTAGACGTAGATTGGCAAGACGAATTGCAAGTGGAAGACGATAGCGGTGACGATTCCGACGAAGACGCCTTATGTAACAAGTTGTGCACTTTCACGGTGACCCAAAAAGAATTTATGAACCAACATTGGTATCATTGCCACACTTGCCGTATGTTGGACGGCGTCGGCGTTTGTTCCGTGTGCGCGCGCGTTTGTCATCGCGGTCACGAATTGACTTACGCCAAGTACGGAAACTTCTTCTGCGATTGCGGAGCCAAAGACGACGGCTCGTGTCAAGCTTTAGTGAAGCGCAGTCCACAATCGACCGTCGAACGAGAACAAACGTCCAGTAACACTTCGTTGGCTTATTTGAACGAGAATATGTTGACGAGTTCTTTAAGAAGACGAGCGTCCTCTCCGATTTCCATCGAAAAATTTAGAAAAGAAAGAAAAAGCAATAACGTTAAGCAGTTGGACGGTTCGCGGGAATGGTTGCAAGACTATTTGAGTAATTGTTCCATGATCGGAACTTTGATCGAGCTTTTACAATCTTTAGTTCCCGTCGTCGAGTTATCTTGTAGTCGCACTTCGCCGGTGGGATGTCACACTCGAGCGTTAACCGCTTTGCAACAACTACATTCGGCGGACAAGAAATACGTCTATTCGGATCAGTTGATGGTACCGACGTTGGGCTCGCAAGAAGGAGCCTTCGAAAACGTACGTATGAGCTACGCGGGCGAACAAGGTCAAACCATAAGACAGTTGTTATCGGCTCACATCGTAAGACGGGTCGCCATGTGTTGTATGTCGTCTGCTCACGGCAAAAGACAGCACTTGGCCATTTCTCACGAGAAAGGCAAAATCACCCTTTTACAGTTGTCCGCTTTGCTTAAACAAGCGGACTCTTCCAACAGAAAACTCACTCTAACCAAATTAGCGAGCGCGCCTATTCCGTTTACGGTTTTATCTTTGGCCGGCAATACGTGCAACGAAGATTTCTTGGCCGTTTGTGGACTCAAGGATTGTCACATTTTGACATTTTTAACGACCGGCACGGTCGCCGATCACCTCGTCTTGCATCCTCAACTCGAGACCGGCAATTTCATAATCAAGGCGCTTTGGTTGCCGGGATCTCAAACTAAACTCGCTTTAGTGACGGCAGACTTCGTCAAGATATACGATTTAGCCAAGGACGCCTTGAGCCCGCAGTATTACTTTTTGGTACCTAGCGGCAAGATACGCGATTGCACCTTCATGTACGAAGACGGAGTTTACAACATACTACTCATGTCGTCGCCGGGACATATCTACACCGAAATACTCAACGAAGAAAGTTCCGCAAAGCACGGATCGTTTTATGTTACCAACACTTTAGAAATCTTCCATTTAGACATCACGGTAAGTCGAGCGCAATAATTATTTTTTGTACTTTTGCTTCAACGTGCGTCTCCTTATTTTTAGGACGTCAACGGTCAAGTGGCCGGAGGCGGCGTCAGCATTTATTATTCCCACATACTTGGAGTTCTCTGCTACAGTTACGCTCAAGGGCGTAGTTTTATTTCTCCCATTACCCCTCGTAGCAATTGCCTGACGGTCGTTTTTCCCATCAATTTACCCAACGCCGGAACCGCTAGTTCAAAAAGCAACGGAGGTAAGAGTCCCACTCCTCAACCTTTGTGCCAGTGGACGGAAATTCCCAATCATCCGGGACTCATTTGTTGCGCCATGCAAAGCAGCAACAATCCCATCGTTATTATGCTCAAACCCGACGTCATAGTGATACAAGAGATTAAAGTGACGCCTTCCAAGTCTAAAATCACCGATATGGTCGCTATACGTCATAATTACGGTAGCGAACAAAGGACGACTTTAATTTTACTGAGCGAAGACGGAAGCCTCAAAATATTTATGGCGCAAATGGACCAAACGGGTTTTTGGATGTCGCCTACGATACAACCGGCCGTCATGCATCCACCGTTAAAGACTCGTAAAAAGAAGGTAGTTAAACCCGGAAAAACCTCCAGCTCCTTATCTTTTCCCGTGGATTTCTTCGAGCACTGTCAGCCCATGAACGAAGTCGAAATCGGAGGCAACGATTTATTGCAGTTGTACAACGTCGCGCAACTTAAAAATCGTCTTAACACTGCGGGATTATACGTGGTGTGTAATAAACCTTTAGGGTTTAATATCGAAATCTCCAATTCCGATAATAATATGGTTATGACAGGTAGGAACGATACCAACTATTAGTGTCGGACGAGTAACGAACTTTGAATTTTTTGTAGGAATTCGAGTGTCGGTGGGAACTCAAGATCCTCACAAAGCCCCATCTTTTATCGAAGTTTTTGGACGAATAATTACCATTTCCATTAGTCGTAGTAGATGGTTCGACGTGCCCTTTAGTCGCGAGGAGAGTTTACAAGCCGATAAAAAATTAACCATCATGTTTGGCCCTTCGCAAGATCCAGAAACGACGACGATGGTCGATAGTTTAAAAGTGTAAGGGTCCTTGGTTCGTTAAAGTTAAAAAAGTAGTAATCGGATGACGTTTTAGATACGGCAAGACGAAGGAATCGTTCGGTTGGCCCGAAGAAAGTGAAGAAAATACGACCAACACTTCGACTTCTCAGCCTACGACTTCTAACGCGGTAAATAACGAAGGGGAACAGCAGAGTTCCAATCCTCTACCGCTCAATACGCTCGAAAGGTAAGTGGATCAATTTTCACAAGTAACCCAAACTTAAAAGTCGACATTTCAGATTAATAGTAGGAATTTTGGAAACTCTAGATGGCGCTTTTGTACTATACGGAGGCGACGATAAATTAGCGCAACACAAACCGTCTTCAAACAGCGTAGCGACTCAGCTTTTAACTCTACCGTCTCCTCCGGCACTACAGATACATTCTAAAGGTCTTCTATCGTCGCTTTACTCGTCGAAACAAAGCTACCACAGTTACAAGGTATTTCCGTTCTTTACTTTTATGTTTAGGATTCGGAATCGTTTGTTTTAACAGGATCACGCCCTTCTTCAACACGTTCTTAATAGTTTGATATCCATGACGGAAACGGACCCCAAGAATTTTTCCAGCATCGATCCGGAAAATTATTATCGCTTAGTAATGATCGTACGAGGAATCGCCGTCAGCAGGCCTCAAAATCTAGTCAAATTTGCCGACTCTCAAACTTCTATACAGGACGTACTCTTGGACGATCCTCTGGGTAAACAAATTGACTTTTTAAACTTTTTTTACGTAGGTAAATTTTACAGATGTGAAAATTAAGGCCAACAAGAACCAAAATATATTATTGCAACTAATGGACGTGTTGTGGATTTTACATTCGCAAAATCCCGACAATCTCATCTTGGCTCCCGTAGTTGTGCCGGGTCTTAAACATATCGAACAAACCATTTACGCTTTAGTCGAAATCGTACACGCCTTTAATAGCTGCGACGCGTACAGTAACACGGCCATCGCCGTTTATTTACAACTGCTTTTGTGCGAAGACCCTATCATCGCTTTTAGCACCAAGCAAGCGCTTAATCGCGTCCTTAAACCAAAATGTAGACGTAGACGCGTGTTCATTCCGAGCCCTCCGCATTGCGGTTCGCCGCCGGGAAGTAAGTTGCGCTTTTATCCTAAAAACTTTGATCTAAACTGTATGTCCGAAGAAGGGGGCGTAGAAAGCGAAGATTTCAAAATACCTCGAGCGACGCCTCAATCTAGTCAAGAAGACGACGGTCGCGCCAGAGACGGCCGTTACGACGTCGACGTGGTCGAGTCGATAGCGATGCTTCAGCAACCAATTTCTGGCGAAAACCATAATCTTAATCCGCTGGAGGCTTTACTCGGAGGTGCCGCCGGATTTCCGCCTCTTCTAGATATACCGCCGGATGCCGACGACGAAACCATGGTGGAATTGGCTATCGCGTTGAGTCTCCAGGAACACGAACTCGGCGGAGGTATGCAGCAGGGACAGCAAGGACTCGATAGTCTCCAAGTAAGTCGCGGTTTAAGATTTCTTTTAAGAAGGAAATAGAGGTTAAACTTACACGGAATGTTTTATTGTAGGTCGCCGGAGGTCAAGTTCCAGAAGGAAGCCACTATAGCGATACCACCGTGTCCGCCGCAGGATCTGACGACGAAGGCAGTACCGCCGCCACCGACGGTTCGACGTTACGGACTTCTCCAGCTGAGCAGGTAAAACTTTTCTTACGTTCTCTTTTTTTATAATTTTCAAAGGGATGTTTTTTACACTCACAACATGCTCACAACCGAAAGGGCGAGCAACTCTTTTTTCTACAGGGGGAATTTTTTGACTAAAGTGATTAAAGCTTAAGAGTTGAGAGAAATAATAATCAAGAAAATATAAACTATATTTAATAAAAATGGAGTAATATAAAGCTAATTAATTGAATATAATATATTTTTATTAATTATAAAAAAATAAGCTAAAACTAAATATTAATTTATAAACTATATTAAAAACAACACACATAAATCGTATACCAACAAGAAAAATAAACCTAAGGCCCCAACAATAAATAAATTGAACGATTAAAAATGTTTTCAAAACTCAAAAGATTGGGTAACTTTAACTCACTTAAATTACTTAAAAAACACCGACATCGGCTTATGCCTTCAAGCTTTACAAATGCTTGATTCGTGGGCTTGATCAAAGCAAAAATTTGGCATACAAAAACAAACTGACGAAGATAAAACTTAAATTACCAAAAATTAGTACCAATTAACACCCTTAAAATATTCAAGTCTGTGTAAATCAAGTCTAAATTGGGTTATTTTGATTTCGTTGTAAAAAATGCAACTCCAAATTTTAATGCAAGTAAAATGATTTGTAACTCACAAATGCGGTCTAATCAATTAACCATAATGTAAGCAACTCGAACTTGGTCGTGGCGTTGGAAGAGAGAGCACACGCTGTACTTGGCGCGTTCGGTGCCTTTGGGATGATGCAATATTTCCAAAGAAGAAAATAATAAATTTCGTCATTTTTCTTAAACTTAACTGAACTTAATTTAATGAAACTCAATTATGATGCCCTCCTTGTACACCAAAAGTGAATTGACACTCATTTCAAAAACGCACAACGCACTTATTCTTTATCTCAACCCAAAATACTAAAATTTGTAATCTCACTTATTCGCTTATTCTCAAATTATATTCAAGCTGGACTTGAACTATGTTTGATTATAAGTTGAACCCCCAAATTACAGGGTTAACCGTAACTTATTGAAATCGCACAAATTGGTCGTCGACTCTTTGAGACAGAGGCTTGCATGCTAATCCTTTCCCCGCTCAGATTTTCAACTAAAACTAACGAAATGGGAATCCCCCGCTTCTCTCCAAAACGTCGCATTCTCTCACGTATGCGAGATAAAATGGCTACGAGGCCGACTTAATGTCGCCTGTATCATCCGCTTTTACACAAACTCGCAACTTACAACTAAAGAATAATCTAGAAGATCCAGGACCGTAAATTAAATTTGTAATTTAAGCCCTTTCCAGTAAAAAGTGAATCGTAACACTTTATTTTTTAAACCAGTTAATTTCCTTAACGAGCCGTTATTGTTTACCTCGGCACCTCTAGGTCTTGCTTTTTCTACCGACTTATAGCCTAGTAAAATAGATGTTTTGAAAAAGAAAAAATATCAGGCAGAGATTTTATTGCTGAAATGTGTTGAGGGTGGCCTCATGAGTAAGTGATAAAAATGCACCATCCGCACCCCCTCTGCTAACTTCAGGGGAGAGGCAAACGTATGACTACTTCTAGTTTCCGCCAGTTTTCGCCAAAATTAAGCAATGTAGAGAAAAATTACTAAAGCATTATTTTATAGATGACGCATTTCTACAGAAAAATGTTTTATAAAATTTTTCCATTAGAGCAACGGTTTTCCTAAAAACTGTATTTTAAAAGAGCCATGTTTTCAAAAATATTATTAAGCAAGCGAGTCAATATAATGCAAAATATCTGCGCGCCGATAGATAAAAAGCTGTTTTACTCCGAGATAAACAATGGTAACATTAACAAAATATATTTTAATTTAAAGCTAAAGACTTCAGCTTTCATTTCCATGTATTTTTGAAGATTTTTGTTATTTCTTGTGGTATTGATGAACAAGTAAAGTTTCTTTTGCACTATTCTTTAAACATTTCAAGATATTTGGTGGAAGGAATTATTTAAAAAATTTTCATTAAAGGATAGTATTTCTTATTAGTTATTTTTCAAAGTTAGATCAAAAGAAATTGATTATACGTTATGGTATAATAAGAACCATGATTTGAAATTTCTTCATTTTTTGTTAATTTTTTTTTTAACAGAAATTTGGTTTTAAAATGCTGTCAAATCGTTATTATTAAACAGATTGAAGAAAATAAACACTCATTTTGAAGTAAAATATGTCTACTTTTTGATAAACTAATTGCAATTTACTCATCGTCTCAGATTTTCTTTATGTATTGTATACTGTTGATAACAAGCAAAATTGGTGATTTTTCTTCAAATGACTTGGTAAATTTAAATCAGTGTACATTTTTCAATAATTTCGTGTGCAAATAAAACGTAATAACTTATGTATTTAATCTATGAAAACTAAAATATGTTTTGATTTACTGGGGCCAAAGGACCAGCTGTTGAATTCTGTTAAAAAAATACACATTATCCAAAGCTGTGGAGATATTTTAATAGCATCAGGAAACTGTTCTCAAAATCGATTTATTGTGCCTTTTAGGGATGTATAACGCCTTCAAAATAGTTAATTGCTTATACGAGCACATTATATACAGTGTGTTTGATTTTTTGTGTCACAGTAGTTATGTCGGCTATGGTATGAGTTGTAAATCAATTTTATATATGGAACTCGTTAGATGGATTATTTTCAATAATTTCTGAAAATCAGAAAACAATTGAGTGTCGAATATTCTAGATATTGCAAATACGTTCAAAAATGTAAATGGGACGTGCTCAGTATTACTCAATATTTTAAAATTATTAGAGCGAATTGCATACAAACAAAATATGAAGTTATTTTGGGACCCGAAGATTTTTTCAGACTGAGCAGGGCAGATTTCCAAAACATTAAAATGTAATTCCAAAAATTTTCGTCTATATCGTCGAATTAACTCAATCAGGGGAGGGGACATACTGATTGCTTAAAACTTTTAAAAGACAGAATTAGAACATCGCGGGATCCTTTCGGAAACCGGACCGTGTACCAAACACGTCTATGAACCGGAGGTTACCCGATATAGTTAACTGCGCCGGTCTGAGACCGAAGCACCATGTACTTTAACAACACTTTCATTTAATGATTTCAGTTAATTTCACTTAATATTTCAGAATTAAAATGTTTAGAGACATTAGAACTAATAAATGTATTGTTTAAACCTGAAAATTTGTTCTCAATATTTTTATAATCATTTATTAATCATTATAAATAAATTACACGCTAAAAAATTTAAAGGAACACAAAACAGTTTTTGGTGAGGAGGGGGGTGGCATTTGTTCTACGGCAATTGATGATAATTTGTATACTTATTGTTAAATTAACATAATGCAGTTAATGTTTAAAAAATCGCCCCCCCCCTCATATCTACGCCACTGGGACAGTACCAAAAGAAGAGAGGCAGTGTTATTTTACATTATTTATACCGATTATGCATTAGGATACAAACAGGTCAACGTGAGAATGTCTTGTATGTTATAAACCAATTGTAGATAATATATTCTGTTTTTGCGGTCTTGTAGCGTTGCTGCTATCATATTTGGAGAAAACCCAAAAGAAAGCTTTCTTGTTAAAAATTTCATCTACATTATTTTTTAACTAAGGTATTTTGACGTATATAGCTTAACTTTGGAGCAAACTTGCAGAAACTAGAATTAGTCATACGTTTGCCTCCCCCCTGAGGTAAGCAGAGGGGGTGCGGGTGGTGCATTTTTATCACATACTCGGGAGGTCACCCCTAATGTATTTCAGGAATAAAATCGCTGCCTGATATTTTTTCTTTTTCACTATCGTTTATGATGTTTATTTTACTAGGCTATTATTTCGGGCTTCTATATTGTTTAAATCGCGGACGGGGTAACCGAAAATATGAAATCGCTTCCCGTCGTCAAATTTTTTTACTAATTTTAGGGTGGAAGCGCCGGGTCGGAAAGTGGCGGAAGCGGTGTCGACAGCATCACCGGCGAGCATAACGTATCTGGTCGAAGCTCCGCTTACGGAGACAACATACAAGAAGCGATAAATTTAGTATCACGTTCCGATACGAGCTCGATAGTGAACACTAATTATCAGGTGAAGCTTAAAGGCGTACTTTATGCGTAAACTTTACAGTTTGCTATCTTTAGGCCGTGGAATCGGACAATTTACCTCAAGAAGTGGATCCCGATCAAGATTCCGAAAGCAGCAGTCGTTTACACATTCTGAGATTACAGCTGTTGGAGAGATTAATAGAATATCTTCCGAAACTACGAAACGTGGATGGCGTGCGTGCGGTACCGTTCCTACAAGTAAGACTCGAACGAGCGCTTTAAAATAAAATTGATAACGTTAATAACGATAATAGGTGGTTCTGCAACTTACGACCGATTTGGACGGACAATCCGAACGCGATAAATTGTGCCTCAACTCGCTTCTTTCGGCCGTCATAGCCGAACTACAAATAAATAAAGCCGTCACCGACGATATCGCCCAAAGAAGCAAACAAAGAGAGATTCAGCTTCTAGTTATGCGATTGTTATGTAAGTTATTTTAAATTCCGTCGGATTCGTTTTAACGTACATGTCTTTAATTAAAGCCGTGCTGATGTGTCGCTCGAAACTAACTCAAACGTCGTCCAAGAGTAACGTACCCGATAATTCGTTATTCGTCTCTCAAACTACCGCGACGGTGTTACACAAGGCCGACTTAATCGGTTACTGCTTAAAACTTCTGCAAGCCCTTTTAGAATATTGGAGGAGTACGGAAATAGACGAAAGTAGCTCAAATATCGGAGGAAATTTATTAAAAGAAAATATGCCGCATTTACCGCCCGATATGACTCCCTTTTTCTTGAAACCCTTTGTCAAAAGTCATTCCAACGATGTTTTTCACACTTATCCACAACTACTAACAGAAATAGCCTTACGGCTTCCGTATCAAATTCACAAACTGTCAGAAGTTGCAGAACCGATCACTACCGCTTTTGACAGCAGTTGGTATCGTCATTTATGCGAATACATGATGACGTCTCAAATCCCATTTGTGAGGCGGCAAGTTCGAAAGCTCTTGCTGTTTATTTGTGGAAATAAGGAAAAATATAGGCAGCTACGCGATATGCACGCTCTCAATACACACATCAAGGTGAGTTACTCCTTATTTTTGGGCACTTTTTAAGGGCGCTCCTTGACTAAATTTTAGGCGGTGAGAAGTTCTTGCGCGAAAGGGTGTTCGCAAACCAACGTGGACAAGAGAATCGCCTTATCTTTACCTTACGACACTCTGGTGGAATTGGTGGAACACTTAAAAGCCTGTTTCGAAATAGCTTCCTGTCGTACCGGTAATTGGCAAAGATTTTGTATTCATCACGACGGCACGTTGTCCTTCTTGTTACAAGTGAGCTGCTTCTTGGACGAAGGTAAGTCGCGCTTTCTCATTTATTGGCACATTTTTATTCTACGAATTTGTTAAAATTATAGGGGACGTTAATATTTCTATCGCTTATGAAGGTAAAATGTGTGAATTTAACTTTTGTTAACTCTGTACTAAAAACTGCGCTTATTATTGCTTTAATGTTGTTTTCTATACGGGATTTTTCGAGTTGGGTTCCCCTACGGGAATCCTCGAAACGGCGTAATTCCTAAGAGTGGATGTCCGCACGAGTCGTTACTTGTGTCGGGTTGTTTCACTTTATTAACACCTATAGTTCAGTCGACGATAGCTTTTGGATGGAAATTTTGTTATAAACGGAATATCCAAGTAGCCTTATATTTTTATTTCACTTTAAGACGCACCGCAGACTACAGACTTTTAATGGGCCGATAGTTTAGTCGGTTGCTTAATTACCATTAAGACAAATGAGAGTGCGCACACCCAACGATTCGAAATCGCATATATTTCAATAGAAATTCAGCAACCGACTAAACTATCGGCCGATTAAAAGTCTGTAGTCTACGATCACCCTAATAGAGGCATAAGAAAGAAGATAGCAAGCTCGACGTAACCCAAACGTTTCATAGCGCATCCCCGCCCAAAAGCTATCGGCGACTGTCCTATTCCGACGTCTCGTTTTAGCTACTTTTTGTTACAATATCGCTCAAATAGAAGTAAAGATGGTGCGAGTGTTGCAAAGCCCTTTCAGAAAGTGCTATACACAGTATTTTTTATAGTCCCATAGATCGGGGTTTTCCAAACTGTGCTCCGTAAAAAAGTATTAATAAACAAAGCTATTTATTATTTTTTTAATATTTGTTGATTGTGTGTCACTACTTACCCTTTAAACTACACGAGGTGCTCGGTCAAAACTGAAGACGCTCCGAGTGCTCCATCGGAGAAAAAGTTTGGAAAACCCTGCTGTAGATTATAAACGCCAAAAACAATGAGAATAATTATTTTGTTAAATACGAATATAGCGAATCCAACGCCTAAAGCGTTTCTTGTTTTAAGGAGTCGCCCCGACGATACTCAATTTGATGCAATGCGCAATCGTGACGGGAGCGGGTACGAATAAAAAGACGGATTCGACCCCTAAACCGAGTAGTTCACGTAAAGAAAGGGAAAAATCGGACGATTCTGCGACCGAAGCTTTATTCGAAGAAAGTAATTGCGCCGTCCTAGTCGAACAGATGAACAAACAAGTACCTCACGAAATGTTGTTACGTTTTATAAAAACTTTCCTCTTGGAAACCAATTCTTCCATCGTTCGATGGCAAGCGCACGGTTTGGTCCATTCTATTTATAAGAATTCCAAACCGCAAGAACAAGAACACCTGTTAAAAATGTTATGGTATTTGTGGCCGATGTTGCCGTCTTTCGGTTCCAAAGCGTCTCAGTTCGTCGACTTACTCAGCTACTTTTCTCTACGTTTTTCGAGATCGTCGGATTCGGCTCAAGTACTGGGATACGTCGATAAGGCCGTGAGCGTTCTGATAACTCAAAACGAGCTCCTCGCTCATCATCCCAACGCCAATTTATACACCCACATGGGCCAATTTGTGGAACTAGACGGTTATTATTTAGAATCGGAACCTTGTCTCGTGTGTAATAATCCGGAAGTGCCCTTTACTACGATTAAATTGAGCTCCATAAAGGTAACGATCCGGCCAATTTTGTGACGCCTCCGATTATAGGATAATTCGTATTACAGGTGGATTCCAAGTTTACCACTACGACCCAAATAGTAAAATTATTGAGCAGTCATACGATAAGCAAAATAACGGTTAGAATAGGCGATTTAAAGCGGACCAAAATGGTGCGAACTATCAATATTTTTTACAATAACCGTAGCGTTCAAGCCGTAGTCGAATTGAAAAACAAACCGGGTTAGTACATACTCGTCTTTATTTATTTATTCGGAAGATGAGAAAAAAATATTCTTTTAGCTCTTTGGCATAAAGCAAAAAAGGTCAACTTGCAGAGTGGACAAACGGAATTGAAAATTGAATTTCCTCTTCCGATAGTCGCTTGCAATTTGATGGTGGAGTACACGGACTTTTACGAAAATATACAGGCAAATAGCGAAACTTTACAATGCCCACGTTGCAGTGCCGCAGTTCCCGCAAATCCCGGTGTTTGCGCAAATTGTGGCGAAAACGTATTTCAGTGTCATAAGTGTCGGTGAGCGTTAGGTTTCGGAGGCCGCCGATTTACCACTAATTCCTTCATTTTCAGAGCAATCAATTACGACGAAAAAGATCCCTTTTTATGTCACGCTTGTGGTTTTTGCAAATACGCCAAATTTGACTTTACGCTTTTGGCGCGACCTTGTTGCGCCGTGGAACCTATTGAAAGCGACGAAGATCGCAAAAAGATGGTTAATAGTATAAACAATCTTTTGGAGAAAGCCGATAGGGTGTACAAACAGCTTATGGCTAATAAACCTACTCTCGAGGCAAGACCTTATTTTTTTTATAACACCCAATCTCTTATTTATGATGTTTTACAGGCGCTAGTGTTGAAAATCGCCGATAATCGTTCGGATCGCAAGTCGGAGGACTCGAACGTGACATCTTTAAACGTGCCCCCGAACATAGCGGCCGTTCCTTCGGGAGTGGCTCAAGTTAAGGTGCGTATTTCCTACTTAGCCTTACGACGGAATAACGCTTTTCGTTAATAATTTTTTAAGGTGAACAAAACGATTCAAATACTCGCTCAACAATACTGCAACGAATGTAAAACGTCTTTCGAAGAGTTGAGCAAAATCATTCAAAAAGTTTTAGTATCGCGTAAAGAACTGGTAGCGTACGATCGTAAACATAGAGATCTGGAAACTCCCAAACTTTCGTCGCCGTTAGTTGCGCAAGAACTTAACGCTAGTCACGAACCGGAATTGACACTTAGCGCGTCCAATTTGAACAATCATTGCTACGGTTGTTCGGCAGCGGCGATGGAACATTGTTTGACGCTATTACGCGCTCTCGCGGCCAACGAAACTACGAGAACCGCTTTGTGTTCTAAAGGTTTAATAGAGGAACTCGTTTGGAATAACCTACGCAAAGGAAACTCGACCGTAAGACCTTTAACTTACGCCGACGCACGTTTTGCTTTTAAAAACCCAATTTTTTAGATGCAGGAAGAAGTGAGAAAGCTCCTTTGTATATTAACTAGCAACGATTGGAACGCCGCCGAACAGTTATGTAACTTGCTGACGGAACGAATTCAGTTGAGTTTGCGAGGACATTTGAGTAGCGCCGATTTAGGAAACGGCGCCCGTTACGAAATGGCTTTGTTATCGAGTTTGATCGAAAAGGACGACGGTTGTTGGGAATTAAAGATGAGATGTTTAATGCGATTGTTCTTGAAAGCTTGCCGAGATTCTCGTAATCCTTTAGTGATGGAGTGCGTCATTTTACCCTGTCTCAAAATATTTTATCAAATTATGAAAATTCAAGACTCTAATAAGAAAACTAAGGTGAGTCTCATTAGTCCGACTAATCGGTCGGCTAATTAATTTGCTCGTTTCTTTGTAGGATAAGGCCAACAACGCCGTCACCGCGACAAAGTTAACCAAGAATTGCGGCGTAGATGTTAATAAATGGCTGAATAAGGAGTCAAATTACAGCTTTGAAGATTGGAGAGCTCGCAAAAAGGAAGTAGCGGTACCGACTCTTCCTACTACTAAAGAAGAGGTACGCGCATTTTATTTACTCGAAAAGTATTCCGACAAATGGAAATCAAAAATGAAACGGAACGTGGATCCGTTTGCCGGCGGTTTTGACGAGTCCGCTTGGCTCAAATGCGTTTTATTTAACCCTAGCTCGCGTTTAGCGCGTCAAGTTGCCTGCAATATGGTGGAACTAATGTGTTGTACGACGCATCGTAAAAAAGAAGTAATTAATTTGAAATTCGATCTTAGCGTTTCTCTTAATGCCGAATCGTTTCAGCTTCTTCTGCTTTTAACCTCTTTCTTAGAAGAGTTGAGCACCGCGGGCGAAAGTTCGGCCGAGTTTTTAAACTTGTATCAAAATTTAATTCAGGATTCGCCTTGGAAACAATTTCTTACCTTACGAGGAGT
Organism: Malthinus seriepunctatus; assembly: GCA_963924605.1. Taxonomy (NCBI): domain Eukaryota; kingdom Metazoa; phylum Arthropoda; class Insecta; order Coleoptera; family Cantharidae; genus Malthinus; species Malthinus seriepunctatus. Next base: position 44,496 of record OZ004601.1, read on the forward strand.
ATTGATAGTTCTAGCCAATTTAGTTACGCAAGAAATTAAGCAATTACATCGTTTAGAACAGACGACCTTGACTTCGGATTTAGCTCAAGGATACGCTTTAAATCAATTGACGGAACTTTTAGCGTCGTTTTTGGATAATACTTCGATCCGACGTCAGTACAAAGGTCGCTTAGTAGGTGCCGTTTTGAACGGTTACTTATCGTTACGGCGTTTGGTCGTTCAACGAACCCGTCTTATCGACGACACTCAAGAGAAGTTATTAGAATTACTCGAAGAAATGACCACCGGTACCGAAGAAGAGACCAAGGCTTTTATGGCGGTGTGCATCGATACGGTTTCGAAATACAGTTTACAAGATGTTCTCACACCTGTATTTATATTCGAGCGCCTATGTTCCATTATTTATCCCGAAGAAAACGACGTGGGCGAATTTTTCCTCACTTTAGACAAAGACCCTCAGCAAGAAGACTTTCTTCAAGGTCGTATGTTAGGTAATCCTTATTCGAGTCTCGAACCCGGACTAGGACCGCTCATGAGAGACGTTAAAAATAAAATTTGTCAAGATTGCGAACTAGTAGCTTTGTTGGAAGACGATAATGGTATGGAACTGCTCGTAAATAATAAAATTATGAGTTTGGACTTGCCCGTTAAGGACGTTTATAAGAAGGTAAGTTTTTAATTTTTTCGCTTCTTTTAACATTTTGATCAAGTCAAATGTAGGCCTTAATCGCTAAAATCATAATATTTGCCGTATTTAGTGTTGTCATCCATTATACGGAGTGTTTCAAAAACAGGGGTCAACGGCTTTGGGCAGAGAGTTAATCCAAAACTAAGTCAAAAAGACTATTACCCAAATACGGAGATGTTAAGTTTTAATTTTCAAAGGGTTTTTTCTTTGTAACTCTTAAATTAAATGAAATATGGGTTTCAAATTTTGGGGAGATATTAAAAAATGTAGAAGGTAATATGTGCATTTGTAAGTTGCAATATTTTGTTCAGTGCCCTAGGTCTAGGTAATATGGAAAAAGGCCACTTTTTTGAGAATATTTTGTACGCTCTGGTTTTTGGTTTCAGTGGGGTATAACATAAATAATGTTAAAGGGTATTGTTTTTTAAAACTTCCTTTTATTGCTTCTTTTACGTTCAATAATTAGCTTGTTTTTATAATTTGAAGTAAATTTGAAAAAGAAGGAACGTATTATCCGTTCACTATTTATTTGTGATATGGTTGGCCTTGTTAGGGTGACAGATTCCACCCGGTATAAATTAGAAAAAAATGAGTTAGGTTAAGTATTGTAGAGTAGCGACGTTTATTCAATTGTGTTAATAGTTGGTCTGTCATTTTTTTGCTACTGTCAAGAGCTGTCGGTCAACTTAATGGGGACTTTTTATTTTGGCAAACCAAAAAATAAAAGTTGATGGCCAACCGTAGCACAAATAAATAGTAAAGGGATTATAATTTAATACTGGATTAAAATTTGAGGTTTGGCTTGCGGAAGGAGGAGAAGTAGAATCGATGCGCGTAATTTACCGCATGAGAGGTCTGTTAGGTGACGCTACCGAAGAGTTCGTCGAAACTTTAAGCAATAAATCTCAAAACACCGTCGATAACGAACAAGTGTATAAAATGGCCAACGTGCTCGCCGATTGTGGCGGCTTAAAAATTATGGTAGTTCGTTTAGGTTCCATTCAGAATATTTGGAGAGCTCGTCCTTTGGTTCAAGTGTTGCTTAAACTGTTTAGATTGAGCGTCAAGGTACAAAGAGTGCAAGAAGTATTAATACAACCGGAGTTAGGAGCGATGGAAGTGTTTTTACGCACGCTACAGCTTTGTTTGGACGGAGAATCGGACGCAAATCAGGCGGCCGTTACCGAACAACTTCTAGACGTAATCTAAATCTATACCATTCCTTCCCGCCCGTGCCTAATTATTTTATTCGTAGATAATGGAAACCGTTTTGTCCATGGCTACTAGTAAATCCATCGAATCGTTTGAAAAATTCTCTCGCACTTTCGGCGGACCTAAATACGTCGAGTCTCTACTTTCGTGTACGAATCAAAGTAGCGTGAGAGGTAATCAGTCGGTGTTGGTTCATTTGACTCGCGTTTTGGCCGCTTTGGTATACGGAAACGAAGAAAAAATGAACATTTTGTTGCAACATTTTAAGCCCGCGCTTAATTTTAATAAGTACGACTTCGAGCACACTTTGGACGATCAACAGAAGTTGGAAATGTTTTGCGTTCTAACCGACGGGATCGAGAGAAACGCCATCGGAAACACTTTAAAAGATCACGTGGTGTCTTTAGGGGTCGTCAGAGACGCCGTCGATTATATCACGCTACACGCGCCCTGCGTCAAACCCACTTTATTACGCACCGATAGCGACGAATTAAAAGAGTTTATATCTAAACCCGCTCTCAAATATATATTACGCTTTTTAACCGGCCTCGCTTCCGATCACGAAAATACCCAGGTAAGTTGTTTACAAGGAAACCGTTCCCGGACCTCATTATAAAATTTACAGCAAGCGATAGCGGCGGCCGATACGATTCCCATAATTCATCGTCTCGAACAAGTGTCGTCCGACGAACACGTGGGTTCTTTGGCCGAAAATTTACTCGAAGCTTTACGTACGAACGCTTCGGTGGCGACTCGCATCGAAGATGCGCGCGATTTTACGCGTTCCGAAAAGAAAAGACTAGCTATGGCGATGCGCGAGAAGCAGTTAGGACAACTCGGAATGCGTACAAACGACAAAGGACAAGTAAGTTTTATTGGGGTCTCGTGTAGAGGAGGTTTAATTGGTCGCGCTCTAGGTAACCGCAAAATCGTCCATTTTGCAACAAATGGAAGAGTTAGGCGAAGAAACGGGCTTGGTTTGTTGCATTTGCCGGGAAGGATACAAGTATCAGCCGACTCGTGTTTTGGGCATTTATACCTTTACAAAACGGTGTAACGTGGAGGACTTTGAAACTAAGCCGCGTAAAACTGTCGGCTATAGTACCGTCACCCACTTCAACGTAGTTCATCTCGATTGTCACATGAGCGCCGTTAGGTAAATCGTTTGGACTCTGTGTAACGTCGTCTTTTAACGGAAACGTCTTTTGTTATAGATTGGCGCGAGCGAGAGACGAATGGGAATCGGCAGCTTTACAAAACGCAAATACCAAATGTAACGGTTTACTACCGTTATGGGGTCCGCAGGTGCCGGAATCCGCTTTTGCGAGTTGTCTCGCACGTCACAATACTTACTTACAAGAAAGTACCAATCACCGAGACATCGGCCATAGTTCGACGATACACGATTTAAAATTACTTTTACTGAGATTTGCTCAAGAAAAACCATTTCACGAAGACACGGGCGGAGGCGGTCCGCAGAGTAACATGCACTTAATACCTTATCTTATTCACATGGCACTTTATGTTATAAACACGTAAGTTTTATTCCGTTGCGAATTTACGAGCTTAAAAAATTGAATTGACAGGACTCGAGTTAGTAAACGAGAAGAATCCAACCTCAAGTCGTATTTGGAGACGACGAATGTCGAAAGGTGGATCGAATCTTCTTTCGAATCCGAAGGGCCCTTGTATTGGATCGTCATGTCTTTACTGGTTCAATCGCAAGCGACTTGGACCGAAAACAAGTCGACGCATTTAACGAGACTTCTCGTAGCGGCTCAAGCTCGCAGTTGTAACAACGGCGGGGGCGGTAAAACGCTCCTCGATAAGACCGTCAAAGAATACGCAGTTTATAAACCTTATCTCATATTATTCGGTCTCGTCGATAATATTTATTTTTATTTCTTCAAGGTACCTAATTTGATAGTTTGCTTACCACTTGTTTAACTAAATCTTTTTAGAACGTGTCCGTTAACGACGAAAACTGGTCGAGCAATTTAGCGGATTACATACGTCATAATGACGAAGCGTTGTTAAAAGCGTCCGAAAGATTGTTAGAAATTTATTCCGACGAGCTGTTGCCTTGTACCTCCTTTATGGAATTCTGTGATGTTTCAGGTTAGTATTAGTGGAAACGGTGGACATATCCCACAACTAACGTGACAAATTTTCTTGTTTCAGGTATGTTAAGTTACATAGTAGACCCAGATGTTTATATAAGAGATCTTTTTAATGGAATTTAATCCTTGCGTTAGATTAGTATTATAAAAAAAATTGTGTAAGAATAATTAAAATGTGAAGGCTGTTGCGTAAAATATATTTGCTTAAAGCTATTATTGAAAGTTTAAAAAAAGGAAAATTGATGCACATTCATTTGCCCCACCGATAATATGTATTCTTGTAGTAGTCATATTGTAAATTATTGTACTTGAACTTAAACGAAATAAAAGTTTAATCCTTACTTTGTTATTCTGCGCGACACTTAGAAAACACAAATTTAAATAGTAACTTTATTGGAAATAATAACAATCATTGCGTACATGTGTTCCAAATTAATAACGTAGTGTTTTTATTTTTACAAAAGCTCCCTCATTTATCTACAAATATAAGAGCCGTTGCAAAAACTGTTTTTACATTTTAGAAATAGGACTTACAACTAATAACGGTCGTTATCAGAAAGGACAAAATGATGACTATCGGTTCAAAAGTTCTGACTCCTACTTCTCCTCTACACTCAACTGTTAATGTGTCCGTTCAAATTGCTTTGGCCAAACTCGGGGACGTAGCCAGGGTTATGCACAGGTGGGCGATGCCCACCTAAAGATTCGCTCTACCCACGTTAGATAATTTTGAAAATTAAAAAATATTATTTTAAAAATGATTAAGTAGGCACTAAATATTGAAAATGCCACCGCTAAAACATTAAACCAGGTTGTTGAATTTGACACATTTTTTAGTCATAATTATATAGGCCTCCCCCGAAATTAAACTGTCCAAACTGCCCACCCAGTATTTTAAGTCTAGCTACGTCCCTGGCCAAACTGTATGTAGGTACTTACCTAGACCGTTATCAGAACCTGTCGGATCCGATGCGTCAAAACGGAAATGTGTCCGGTCGTATCTCGTCGCATCAATTTTATGGATAAAGAAAGTACTCCCTCCCTCCAAATGTACTACGCGAGATTTTGATGACGCCCGGCCGCATGTTCGTATGTAACGGACACTTTAAAATCGCCTTTTTCCGAACGATGGGTGCTTGTGGCGAGCGGACAAGTCGAAATAATTTCGTTCTACTTCCCTTCTTTGTTAGGATGTGTAATGCTAGCCTTACATCACAGCTTGTAGAAGCTAGCTTTTTTCAAACCAATACAAGTTAAACTTGTATCAACTTTTAGCGTCTGACGCTGAAAATGCAAGGTTTCTGTTGGCTTAGGGTGTACGCAAATTAAAAGTTTCGAGCATAGAGTCTAGAGCATAGCATAGACCACAGCGTTCTGGGGTACTCAAATTCAAAGCTGAGAGCATATTGCACCCTTGTAGGGACATGATTATAGCTGAAATTTCAAACAACTCTGATGTAAACTCTATGCTCGAAACTTTTAATTTGCGTACACCCTTTTAGAAAAAAAAGCTAGCTTCTAGAAGCTGTGATGTAAGGCTAGCTCAATGGACGTTTGACGTTCGTCAATTATTTCGAGCATACTACGTCTTTAAAGTGAGGTGCGAGGAGTCAGAATTGTTCTATCCTGTAGTACCTTAGAGCCGTTTTACGTGGACTAAATTTCGTACCGATGCTACGGTTTTTGGTAGCATCGGTTTCCCTATAGTCAACTCACGTCAACGGGCGTCATATGACGACGCTGAACGTTAATGGGTTTTAACTGCCCTACTAACAAGTTAGTATGACATTTAGTCCATGCAAAACGGGCCTTAAAGAGAAGCCAATTTTAAATAAATTGATACGCGTTATACTCTTGTATAACGAATAAGCCGGGTCTGACGAGATTTTTGTCGACCGGAAAGAGCCCTTAGAATGAGATATCAAAATCCTTCGGAAATCATATTCGCTTTTGGAATAGTCCTCTTGTGGAGTAAGTCGGGTAGTTTGTAGTTAATTGAGAATGAACGTCGAAAGCCCGAAACAGCTCTTTTGTAACATAGATGATTGGTCAAAAGGAGTTTAGTGGATCTTTATGAAACGCTTTAAAAAATTGACGAGATATTGGGAACGTTTTGTGACGAGGCGCGCATACCGCATAAGGGACTTGGAATATGTCGTTCCGAAGGCTCTATAGCATTAAAGTAAACTAAAATACTTGGGCTATAACGCGTATACATCTATTTTAGCATCTCGTTTGATTGCTAAGTTACGTATTTAATATCAACCATCATTTTTGTGTAATTAATTTTGGTGGTAAGGAACTCATCGGTAATTTTGGATTTACCGCCAAAATTAATTGTTAAGTTATGTTTCCTATTTCTAAAAAAAGTCTATAGGTACTTATTTAAATGTCGTTACAGGTTTATTAATCAGTCGATACTCCGATTGTGAGCGCTAAGATGTTAAGGATACAGGTGCACTTAAAACGTGGCGGTCGGGGTGCGCCTCTAGCCGAAACACCTTAATAACCTCCATATACATATAATTATTTTAATAATTAAATTATTTATATTTATCGATCGATAAAAGCAAAAAAGTTAACAATTAAAATTTGCCGAATTATTTAACGATAAGCTAAACAACAGATCACAGGAAAAGGGGCATTTTGACGCCGTTTTAATATTTTATTACATCTTAAGGATATTCCGACGAGCGAGGATTGGGTCGACGGCATCGTCAAAGGTCACAGTTTTCGAGTAAATTAACAACGTTCACTCGAACCCCAGCGGCCGACACTTGTTTTACTTCTTGGGGGTCCGATTCTAGCATAATTATACACATGAAACTTTTGCCGCTGGTATTATCTTTGGGATACACAGTGGTCCTTATAAATTCTTCGCTCTTCCCTTCTACGTAACTACAAAGCTTCTGATATATTTCTGGATATTGGCGTTTTAAAGACACTCCGCGTAATTTAAACTCGTTTTGTAAATTGATCTGAATTTGTTGGCGCGACCTTTCGCTTCTCGTAGGTACACAAGTTAGAACTAGAGTTTCCAAGTTTTCCGCCGCGTCTCTTTCCGGAATAGGAACGTTCTTACTCAGACGCATCTTCGCACATCGCGATACGAGCTGTCGTTCCCATTTAACCGCTCCGCTCGCCGGAACTTCCGACACCACACAAACCGTAACGTACAAAACGAGTTTCGTATCCGGATTATAGTTTTTACACATTTTGACTAGTTCCGTATACATCTGTGGCCCCATTTCGGTGGGCAACAAATTAGTCCACCTCACGTACGTTAATTCGCCGAAACTCGCCAAACCTTGCGTAAGGAATTTCTCGGCGGTTTCCGGACACGCAAAAAAGCATTTGACGGCACCGGGACCGTGCGACAAATAACCGCGTCGAGCTATAAGCGATATCCTCAATAACGTATCTTGTCGCTCCTTGGAAGCGGCCAATACTTGTCTACAAAGCGATCCCACTCTCGAAAAGAGACAACTTTTTCGGTGCTTTTCCCAATGCGCTCTTCTGCACGATCTGGAGCAGTACATGTACGAACAATTATGACAGTGCTTGAAAGTTCGCGCTTCGTCGCTCGCGGTCGAAACTACACGTCCACAGCGAGAATAACGACATCTTAGTACCGGAGAAGAATGAAAACTGACTCGTCTAGGAGCGCTCGACGATTGACGAGTTACGGGTTCGCTACCTTCGCTATGTCGTCTAAATTGTTCCGCCGCACGAGATTCTTCGCCTAAATGACTAGGACTCGTATTAGCTGACGCCGTCTCTAGAAATAAATCACACTTAAAATGTTAAATATTCGTGAATCGACTTTACGTTTTTAGAGAACTTCTCAACGTTTCCGTTATCTTTCGATACGACGTACGCAAAAATTATTGTCGCTCGCGGTAGGTTGAGAATTTCCGATATAAATTATAAAGAGCGTTCGCTAAATAAAATAAAAAAGCCAATTGATCAAACATAATATACGGACCGGAACTTTTACCGCTTTTACTCAAATGTTGAATTACTATATTTTTTTCTTTTTAGTTCAGCAAGGACCGACGGATTACTAGATATATATCAAACGAAAAATAATAATTAAGTTCATTAATTAGCTAAAGTATAGTCATTAATAACTTAATTTTGTTTGTAATAATTTATTTAAACTTTATTTGCCGAAATCGGAACGGCATTATATATTTTTTCAATTTGGTGTCATGTTGGTTGCGGCGCTTTTAGGCGTTACATATTCAATTTATAATTTAACAGATAATAATTTTGCGTAAATTAAAAATAAAATGGTGTTTTTTTTAAAGAATAGTATAAAAGACAGAGCCGAGCTACCTACGTATACAGGGTGCCCACGTTCAAAGCGGAACGTAGCCAAATAACATAGGGAATTACATTTTTGCAGTTTGCTCTTTGCTGCTCACTAGCTTCATCTACAAGAACGGTATCTACCGAAAGAGAATTATTTTGCAAGTCTGCTGATACTAAATCAAATAATTATCGAATTACTTTTTATTAATTTAAATATTATAAACTCGAAATGTAATTCCCTGTGTTGTTTGGCTATGTCCCGCTTTGAACGTGGGCACTGTAGATAACAAATTTTGTAGTTAGGTCGCTCTTACTTCTGATAGACTTGTATAATAGTACCTACTTATATTTTGTTTGATCAAAAAGCGTTTTATTTATAATTCTAATTACTAAGCGAGTGAGATTACTCTTAAAATGTGCTTTGGTGATGTGAATGATTATTTTTGATTGCTTAATGTTTTTTAAGTTACAAAACGTGGTGATGAACTGATGCGGACCGAGTGCCATCGTGTAGAAAAACCTGAAATGAAACTTACATACGTCTCCTACCTTGGTGGCTGGGGCTCGGTGCGCGAGTCGAGGGTGGTAGCCCCAGCAAGGAGTCGAGTACGTCTTCCAATGTCGTCGATCCTGGCGACGGTTTAGTAGCTTCCACTTGCAGTTGCGTTACATCTATTATAGAATTTTTAATTACACTTTATTATCTTTAAAATCGGTTTTTCACCGTTTCGAGCAACAGCGAGCAATTTTATATGAAGGTACACATTAACGAGCCACATTTAATAAAGCTTCCGACGAATATTTGTGCCGCTCTCTAATTTCTATGTTCTATAAAACGGTTCACTTTTCAATAAAAAGTCGAAAAGATGGTTAAAATGTGCTTTTTGTACATAGAGACATAGAGAGAATATAGCGATTGTCGGTAGTTTTTTAAATTACAAATTACGCACCGAGTTACTACCAACAATGGCCTTTTTGTGCGAGCGAGTTTAACAAAAACATAAGATCCACAAAATTTGTGTAAAAGTAGAGACATAAAAGTGCTTTTTGTTGAGTATTTATCTTGGCTGTGGCGGATAAAAATAAAATTAAAATAAAATAAACCATAAAAATAAAATGTTTTATTTAAGTCTATCTATACGTACATACATGCAAAAAGTTTTATAAGTAACGTCACACATATACAAAAATAACGGAAAAAAACGAGTATTCGATAACATTTTTGTTACGATAAAACTTTTCTTAAACATTCGTTTATCGTACGTAACCATTTCTATCTAATTACGCGAAATACATTAGTCTCGATTTAGCGGTACTCAAAAATAACGTATATTAAAGCTCTTTGCGTCATGAAACAAGAAAGTAAAAGCGCGGAATAAAAGTTGCGCCGTCATTTAAAAAATTGTGCCCAAGTATCGAACCTGCCCATCTTCATCGGTTAAGTCGAGCTCACACAAACGGCGCTCCAAGTAGTAACTAATGAGATCTATATAATTTTTAACTAATAGATAAATTTAAAAGAATACTATTTTGTTCCTAGTCCTAATGAGAGCTTCAAAACATGGGCCTAGACGTATGTCGGAGTAAGTAATCCGAAAGATTTGCGTGAACCGCTTCCAGATTTCGACTAAACCGACGGCTAAATAAAAAACAACTTTACACGTACGAAAGAAAGTACAATCAAAACCTTCACAATTTACAAAAACATAAACCGTGAGGTGATACACGCGCAAATAAATCTAGCCATCTACTCTAATTTATTACGATAATATAAAATAAATTAAAAAAAGCGATTTTTACACTTATAGCACCACGCAGTAAAAATACGGATAACAATCGATAAAATATTTGTCGCATTATACATTTAAAAAACTCTACATTTTCACACGATACAACATAATATCTACAGCTACTAAATTTGTTTAGACGACGACACAGTGTGATATGTTAACCGTCGTTAAGCGTGAACAGACTCACCGTTATGATTTTTTTGTAATTCCAAACGAAGAGTGGACGAAGGAACGGGCGACGAGGAATTGCTTTCGGCTAAAGTTACCGGGGTTTGAGGCGTATCTAAGGGCCTAGTGCCTACGAAAGAGCTCTCCAACCAGCACAACTTTTGGCTGCCGCGTGGGCTTACGGAACTACTTCTGGTCTGACTAGTTCCGTCGGATTCCGGCTTCAAGCCGCTCACGTAATGTACAATCGCCGACGTAACTTCTTTAATCGACGTGCGAATTTCTGGACTTTCTTGCTGCTGCTGTCGAACGCACTGCTGAGCTTGATTTTGAGCTAGAAGCGAACTCGCGAGTCTTTCGGCGGGCGTTCTAGGTCTGGTTAATCTCTCCTGGGAGCGCCAGCCCAAATACGGCTGTCTGTAGCTGAAACTGCTTCTTACGGACGACGGCGATATGGATCCGTTGGGCTGACGAGCGTTAAAACTGCTACGTACGGAGGCGCAAGGAGACGACGCCGTCGAATTGAGCTTGGGCGTCGACCATCGAACGAAGGGTTGCGTTTGTGGCGTAGGGCTTAATATTAAAGGAGAGGGACTATTGGAACCTAAACTGCTCAACGAAGGCGTCTTGCTCGAAACGCCCGTCCATCTCTCGCGATTGACGCTCTTTTTTAATAGAAAACCCTCGCGGGGCACTTGATGTTGTTTATACCAGTCCGGAATGGTCAATTTTTGTAACGAACGTTGGATGCGTAGTTGGTGTTCCGACATAACTCTCTCGCCTTTTTGAAGTTGGTTTTCCGGAGGCTGAAACCAAAAATGATTTAGATTTACGAATTACTAAAAAATATATATTAGCGCGGATAGTAGTAGGGATAAGAGGGACGTTCGGGCTTAATCCGCACGAATTGATATTTTAAGAATCCCTGCTCTTGTGGAAGGTAATAAGTATTTCCCGTCCTTTTTAAATTTTAAAAGTACTATAGGTAGGTACCCCGTGTGAGAATTAGTTTATCTTTTCTAAAGGACTTTCGACGCACCGCTTTCATCAACTCTCACTATCAAAATTTTTATACTTTCACCTAAGTATAAATTTTATTAAAATGCGATTGTTTAGAAATACGTAGCGGCGACAAATCGATAAATTCGCCCGTTCCAATTATTCGGATAGACTTATATTTTTTTAAATAGGGAAAAACCGAATCACCCTGTAGATGTTCGTGCCATCGTATGAAAATCATATGACATTTTATAGGTACTCTAAATTGAGTGTTCTTTTCGAATACCTAAATATATAGGGTGTTCCATTTAAAAAAAGTTATTTTTGGAATATCTTGAAAACCACATTTTAGATTATTTTTCTGCTTTTATAGTATAGCAACGACATGGACTAAATTTAGTCCATGAAATACGACCTTAAATAAGCGGAAAAAGTTATACTACACTTTACTTATTTAACCGACTATCTTTAATATTAATTTAACAATAGTGGCTCATTTCTCGCGAGCACCCTGTATACATTTGTATAACTACAGTTTATCCATTTCTCGAAGCTAAAGTTGACTACCTCATTCTTATTATCTTTTTAGCACCGCACCGTGCTGTGTTGCTAGCAATAAAATATGAGTAAAAGCTTCGAGAAAAGGGTAAAAATAAACTTTGTATGGCAGTTGCAAGTATAAACCCTTTTTAATATTTCTTCTAAACGAAATTTAAATGTCTTAAAATATTTAATTTAAAAGAGTTTATACCTGCAACTGCCATACAAAGTCCATTTTTACCTTTCTCTCCAAGCTTTTTCTCATCTTTTATTGCTACCCAACCCAGCAGGGTGCTAATAAGATAATAAACATCAAGTAGTCATCTTCAGCTTCGAGAAATGGATAAAATATATACATACCGGGTGCCCACGATCAAAGCGGAACATAGCCAGTTTCCACAGGAAGTTACATTTGCAGTTTGCTGCTCACCAGCTTCATCTACAAAAACTCTAATGATATCTATTGAAAGGGAATTATTTTATGAATCTGTTTCAGATTCAAATTCAAATAATTGTATCTATTAATTTGACATTTCATGGCTGTTGATAGTTTTTCAAATTATGAAAATATTTAAATTACTTCTTTAATGTTAAAAAAGTCATTAATTAAGAAGTTTTTGGTATCAACAGATTCAGAAAATAATTCTCTTTCAATAGATATCATTACAGTTCTTGTAGATGAAGCTGGTGAGCAGCAAACTGCAAATGTAATGCCCTGTGTAAACTGCTTTGATCGTGGACACTTGGTATATTAAAACCCAGAATTGTAGATAGTGACTTATTCCTAATATAGGTTCATAAGCGTTAGCTTACTATAGCCCGGCTTCTATATTGAGATGATGCAAAAAACACGTGTCGCTTTAAAAGCATAACGTACTTTACTATAATTTGATCAAATCTTGGTAAGAGAAGTGGATCTGAATACGAACGATTGTCCATAATGCTGTACCGTGTAATCTACTCTTCATTTGATAACTGACACGACTTTCTACATTTGTGGATTTCAGGTATGTATGTAGTAGTAAGGTAAGTAAATATGCTCGTAATTAAATTAGCTTTTAGTTGGAGATTGGCTAAGAAATGTCTGGTATACGTTATCGACAATTATATTTCGATTTTACAACAGACGTTTGTTAAAACTTGTTATCTTTCTTTCATATATTTATGATATGCTATACTATTAAAATTCAAATACAATAATTATAATTGTCAATAACATATAGGTACTAGACGTTTCTTAACGCATCTCCAACTAAAAGCTATACCTAATTTGATTTCAACCATACTCCTAAGTTCATCGATAAGGCGACGTCCAAGTTTAGCGTTATGTGTACCTTAGTAAATAAAAACCAGAAATAAATGGTTTTTATGACTTTGACTATTTAAGTAGTTTAACAATAGCCGTACTTTTTAAAAACACACCACAAGAAAGTGCATACAACGTGATTGATAGGTAGTATTGTCGTAGAGCAGTGTTTCCTAAAACAACCCTGTTTTTCAAGTCTTGGGCAGTTGGCCAGTTTAAAAATAGCAGGTAAAAGGTGTTTTGTCCTTTGAATATCGTAAACGCTTCTTTTATTTATTGACAATCTTTACCTACCTATCTAATAGGTACATAACTAAATTAAGTAAAAGAAGAACATACCCGAAATTGATCTCTATCTTCCCACAACATACTCAAACGAACCCATTCCAATTTGTAACAATTATAGGGAGAATCGCCGGGCATCTGACATCGATATTCCAAATTTTGCATTTTTTCTCGCCAAATATAAGTTTACACCTATCTTACTCAAGGTGCTATAGGTACTACACGCGACGTTTCACTACGACACAAACACCAAAATGCAACTAATTTAGAATTAGATCCTTAAAAAATTGTACTCGTAATTGGTTTAAACGATGTCCGTGAAATAATTCAATAATTAATAAATTAAGCGGAATTTTATAAAAGATCTGTGGGTAAGAGAAAAAAGAGCGCCACACGCCTTCGCAACTTCTCCTTTAACAATTAGGACTTAGAAAACAAAAAGTTGAAGCAATTATTAAATTTATAGATGGACATTTTTAATTTAAAGTTATTGTTTTTTAATTAGAATCGACGACCCAAAGCTGCGTTAGGATATTAGCTGTAAATCGTAGGCACGAAGGTTTTAAATCTAAATGACATAAAAATTAGATTTTAGGGTTCTAAATAGGTATAATTCTTAACTAGAAAATAATAAGGAGCACTCTGTGCGTTTTAAATAAGTATGCTTTAATAAAAATACTGTGTAACTCTTCATTCAATTAGAGGTCGTTCGCGTCCACGTATTTGCTTATCCCTCTCGAGTGGTGCGTCGAAAATTGATACCGAACATCCTGTCGACCATCAAATTATGTTCAATTATCGACTCTTAAAGTCGATTTTGATTTTTTTTTGTTTTGAATTTACGGCCGACGCACCTCTTTCGGAGTTTTAGAGCGAGTATTTCATGTACACTTAAGTATTTACTTAGCTAAAAATAAGAATATTACATAAACGTATTTAAATTATCCTTAAATTACGAGTTCGGTGGTAAAAGCACCTCCTAAGAGGTGACCAAATGTCTTATTTTAGCGACTAAAGTTTTGCTCCATGAGACCAAAGAAATACCAAGAAACGATGCCTACTAGAAACTACACCCTTTTTAAAACTTACAAGAGAGCGTTTTTACACATAGTATAGGTACAGCACTAGAGACAAAAATGGCGGTTTCATGCTCATGGGGATGCTCAGATGGATTCGATACTCTCGAAATATATACGGTATCAAATTTATACGAATACGAATCAAATTTAATAAAAAAGGTGGTTGGTTTCGGTGGACAAAATAACTGTATTTTGCGGTTCCAATAAACCATGTGCCGAACTTCCTCTACGACTCCACATTAAAAATTGACAAAGTAAAGGACTTATTTCTTTGGATGATAAAAGTAAGTACGTTTAGTAAAAGGTGGTTTGTTCTACTTATTTAGTTAGGCATAGGGATATCGTGACAAGCGACACGACGCGTCTGTCGGATTTTTTGTGTACTATCTTCTCTTGCAACATTTGACGTATGGTTTGATGTTTGATGCATGTGGTTCTGTAATTTTTTTAAAAGCGATAAGTTCTTCGATATGAGTTGTAATAAAAATACAAGTTTTTGTTCAGTGCCTCAATGTAAATCATGGATTAAGGGAAATCCAAACTTAAATGGGTCACTCGATGTGAGAGAAGTTAGTTCACGGTTTTATTTTGAGGGCGCTGCGATCTTAATCTGAGATCCGAATAGGAAATGGATGATATTTTGATCTCTGTAGTACTTATAAGTACGTAGGTATACAGAAGAGAAATTGTAAATAATTAATGGAATTTGAAAAAAATATATAATTATGTATTTTTAGCATATTATCGAACAATTTGCCTTGAACTATCGATGTTACATATTTTATATATTTATGTAAATATAAATACCATGTAAATTTATTACAATTTTGCGTAATAATACAGTTGTACATAAAATAGGTACAAATTTTAAAAAGATTTGTCATTATACCGATCACGACAAAACGGTAGGGCTGTAAATTTCTAAATTGTAACTAATTTCGAGGTTTAACTAAACTTAAGTATAGATTTGACCTCGTTTTTTACCCAAAAATAGGTCGTTTTAAAACGGCAAAAAAGAAAATCGTACTCAAGTACGATTGCCTAACTATCCGTTCTTCGTTTTCTTTTTATCCCATAAATGAATATGCTTAAATTACTTATAGAGAGGCATATTAAAAAAAATGTTTTCTTGGCCTGGTTTTACTAAAACACCTTGTATATTTCAAACTAATCAGTAATCAGTCTTATCGTATCGTAATAAGTAAGGAAATGTTGGACTTGATCTATTTTTTCGGCCATTCTCTATTTATAGAGGTATTGTTTATTTATACAAAATTACAAATATTGTTGAGGAAATTTAAAAAATTTATCGACCACCTAGTAATTATTACTGTGTAAATAAAATACATTAATTTTAAATAATTTAATAGCGTTTGTTAGAAATTTGGTTTACACCGGTAAGATTTTGCACATTTCGTCAAGTACGATAAGATTTGAAAACACCTCAAGAAACGATAACTTAAATTAATAATTTTAAATATGTAATTCTCAGTACGTTATCGAACTTAGTGCAGTGCGTTTCGGTGGGTGTTTTATTTTAACACCATTTTATGCCTTTTGGATTTTGAAAAAAATTGTCTAAACTTCAACTTTAAGAAAGGTTAGTTATTGTTTATATTTATAAAACGCGATAGGTACTTTTTGTACTATTTCCATTGTAATTATACATTACGGGCTATTAATTAATAGCCGATAATTAATAATTATCAGGACCGAGTCGAGCGATTTTAATATTTGAATTCAGAATGAGACTGTTCCCCTTCTCATAATAATTAACAAAAAAACGTTTTATGAGAACTAGGCAATTTCTTAATATGAAATTTGAAAAAAAAAGTTATAGGGATAATGACGAAGGTTTGTTATAGACTAATAAAAGCAAAAGCGACCAAGAACTAAGCTCTTACCTCTCGAGAAGCGAAACACGTGGAGTAGGCTGTCCGTTAAAAAATTTTTTTTTGCTCCCAGGGAAAAAAATGTTAGTATATGACAATAAAAATATCACTTTTAAATTTTTTTGTTGTAGCTCCATTACAACCCGTGCCACCGAGGGGTTAAAGTTTTACATGTAAATTGCATAAGGATATGGTACATTTTGGGAGTTTTTTTTTTAAGTATGATAAAAAAATGTAAAAAAAATGAAAATATCTAGAATGTACTGTAAATTAGCGTAACTTTTTATAAGAATTTTTTAAATTTTAATATATTGCTTTTTGCGCATGTGCAGACCTGCAGAACCACAAATTTCACTAGAACAGCTTTTTTTTCCTGCAATATCGCGTTTTTCGCGGTAAAAAACTGATTTTTTATTTTAATACATAGTTGCCATTAAAGTATTTTATATAAATATATTATACATACCTTTTCCGATAATTTTAATTTTTCTACCCCTCACCCCCTTCGAGCAGTGATATCATCAAACATTTTTTTAAATTGCAACCCCTAATTTTTTTTTATTATTTGGATAGATTATGAAATTCTGATTTCAGAAATATGCACATGTTCGCCCTTTAGACTCACAGTTTTGAAAACTTATTTTTTATTGTAAGTACATAGTTGCCATTAAAGTTAACTTTATAATTAAAACATTATAGACGTAAAAAAAGTTAACAATGCATAATTTTATTTTTATTTTTGGAAAAATAATATTTAACACTGATATACAGGGTGAGTCGGGAGGTTCGCACCAAACGCCAGGGGTTTATCAATAAAAAATAAGTTTTCAAAACTGTGAGTCTAAAGGGCGAACATGTGCATATTTCTGAAATCAGAATTTCATAATCTATCCAAATAACAAAAAAAAATTAGGGGTTGCAATTTAAAAAAATGTTTGATGACATCACTGCTCGAAGGGGGTGAGGGGTAGAAAAATTAAAATTATCGGAAAAGGTATGTATAATACATTTATATAAAATACTTTAATGGCAACTATGTATTAAAATAAAAAATCAGTTTTTTACCGCGAAAAACGCAATATTGCAGAATAAAAAGCTGTTCTAGTGAAATTTGTGGTTCTGCAGGTCTGCACATGCGCAAAAAGCAATATATGAAAATTTAAAAAATTCTTATAAAAAGTTACGCTAATTTACAGTACATTCTAGATATTTTCATTTTTTTTACATTTTTTTATCATACTTTAAAAAAAAAACTCCCGAAATGTACAATATCCTTATGCAATTTACATGTAAAACTTTAACCCCTCGGTGGCACGGGTTGTAATGGAGCTACAGCAAAAAAATTTAAAAGTGATATTTTTTTTGTCATATACTAACATTTTTTTCCCTGGGAGCAAAAAAAAATTTTTTAACGGACAGCCTAACGTGGAGCTTTGCGTCAGATTGATTTTAAATGTAATACTACGACAAGAAACAATGTCAATTATTATAATAGATAAAAATTACACAAATTCGATTATTTTATGAGTCGTCTATTTTAAGTCAGTGTACCTTTAAAAGTATATTTTTGGTAATCTACTCGCGTTTCGCGTCTCGTCGCTTAAAATAAACGTCGAAGACACATTTTTATTCCACACCGAGTACGTTAAAAAGTAAAGCGTTTAAAATTCCTTAAATTCAAAAAGCATTTCCAAGATGAAGGTTTAAGTTCAAATTAGGACACTCGTTACTTTGTATTTACCGATGTCTATTGTTAGGCTGCTTTTTAATTTTTATTGCGTGATGTTTTATTATTCCTCGATCTCCATTGCTTCGTTGTTTTCGAAATCTATGAATGGTTTCATCTTGTCCATCGTCTTCTTCAATTTCTTCATCACTGATACCACAACATTAAAGCCAGCTCCCGATGAATTACTGATAGTAATATCGCGCAAATGCAAAGGACCTTGTGGTAGAGCGTACAGATGCTGCAAATCCAGTTTAAGATGCTTTCCAGCAAGGCTTTCTTGTCAAGAAACGCCGTGTACCAATCGAATAAGTTCAGAAATGTAAGTTCAGTTCTGTAATTCGATGATGAAGAAGACGACGATAATCCTATTGAAGAAGTTGTCGATGATTCCACCCAAGAAGCAATTAAAGGTGACCGAACGAGTGGTATCAGTGATGAAGAAATTGAAGAAGACGATGGACAAGATGAAACCATTCGTAGATTCCGAAAACAACGAAGCAATGGAGATCGAGGAAAGATAAAACAGGCTATAAAAATTAAAAAGTAGCCTAATAGATACAGTCGCATTTACTAAAGACTACCGACACCGGGACTTATACCTTGATATATGTATAAATAAAGGTGAAAACGACTTATTTCGTGAGTTTAAATATTTAATTTAGTTAATACATTTATTGTTAATTATTATTAAATATTTATTTAGAAAATATTTAATTAAATTAATTATTTATTGAATATTTAAATGTCACGTGACGGTAGTCTTTAAAAAACGCGACTGTATCTAGCGTTTTGGTGTCCGCGTGCACACTAATTTCCAAGTTTGCACGCGAACAAATAAGAAATAAATAATAATAGAAAAAAGTGAAAGGGGACAATTTTTGTCGGAAAATCATAAGGAAAAAGATTAACATAATTTGATTAGTTTCTGCCAACTCTAAAGTTGTTAAAACTGCACAAAACGAGAATGGAAAAAAATCATTTAATGCAAAAAGAACATAATTTAGGTAAGTGAGCTTCAAACAACCTGAAACTCCTAAAGTACCTTCTCTAACAATTTTAGGTCACAGGTGATTTTTTCAGAATTGTAATTGCATTGCAATTAGGTTAAAACATTATTTTGTTACTTAACAATTTGGAAAAATTACTACCTTAAAAAACTATCGTAGCATCTTCATAGATTGTCGAAACTAAAAACATGCCAAATGTTTTTTGTTACTAATTTTGTGATCAACAAGATTGATCCTATACATTTTATCGATATTTGGTTTCTTCTTTAAGTATTTTGCAAAAAGTCACTAAAAAGCACCCTCTTTTTCTGAGATGGCCTATAACTTTGTATGTATGCAAAAAAAACGGTAGACTTTTTTCCCCCTATTTTTACTCACCAAATGAAAATTTTTAAAAGTGGTCCAGTCCTGATGTTACTGATTTGTTAGAGGTTGACCCCTATAAAAATCACTAAATGATTTAACTATTAGGGCTGTATGACATGAACTAACTATTTAGTAACTGTTAGTTACTAAATGGTTACTAAATGAAATGCTTTAACGTCAACGTCAAAATGGGCGGATAAATTTTGACGTTGACGTTAAAGCTCTGATTCCCGTGTTTTTGCTCCTTGAGTTCATTTAGTAACCATTTAGTAACTAACAGTTACTAAATAGTTAGTTCATGTAAAACAGACCTTAGCAACGCCAATGGAGTAGACGGTAAAGTGCAATCGTACAAACCGGCCATCATTATGACGTAGCAACGTTATCTTTATTATTTAGTTGTGGTTCGGCTATTTAATTTCAATAGACAGAACCTGCATTCCTGAGAAAGCTTTTCATTTTGTAATTGAACAATACCTAGGTAGGTACCTAGTAAAACCACTATCCTTAAGTACTTCATTCAAGTACAGGAATGGTAACCTCCTAGAGAGTGTACATCCCTGTGGCTATTATAGTTCCCTAAGGAGGTTTATTCTCCTGTATTTGACTTTGAAGCAATAAAGGGTAATATTAGGATAAATGATTTCATTATATTGCGTATACTTTTAAAGATTAAGTGGAAATAAAAATTTTAAAATACGCAAATCCCATTGTAATTTTCTCTGTTTTTCTTCGATAACCATTATTTGTATTCTCGATTTGTACTATATTTTTAATATCTATATGTTTGAAGATGTGCGAAGATACCTTACTTATTTTTGTAAACAAACGAATTCCATAAATGCATTCCTAACATTGTGTAGTACTTTTCTATTCTCGAGAGTCAAGTTACCTCATAAAACAATAAATAGTTTAAGGCACTTACTTACTTAAAACTTAACTTTTACGTATTTCTGGTTTAGAGCTTTATAATTTAATAAAAGATTAAGTTGCATTTTACACTTTGACGAGCATTGTGTACTCGTAAAAGAAGAAATTTAATATCTCAATAACGGGGTGGTAACGGTTTGTTGGACTTGGGAGATTTCTTCATTTATATCGTCGCTTTTATTAATTTATTTAGTTATTTTTTATTTAGCATTGTGGATGCAATTAGAGTAAAAGTACATATAAGTATGTACATAGATAGGTGCGACATCGTGTAAATTGAGATACAGTTAGAATCACGAAAGCTTAAGGGTGGGTGGATGCTAAGAAATGTCTTGTATAGTTGAATTTTTTTAAGCTTTCCTAAATTTTAAAATGTTAAAGCAATAAAGCAGAGGGCGGTAAGTATTTTATTTAAACTTAAAATTTAGCAATTTCTGGGATGATCTAACTGCAGTGCTCAAACTGTGCATTGTTTGCATTGTGCTATGTCCAAGTAAAATATAAAGTTTGAAAACTGCAGATCTTACCTGCAATTGCTAAATTTTAAGTTAAAATGAAATAGACTGAGCCGTATGCAAAAATATTCAGATAGAAGGAGTTAGACAAAATAACCCTTATACCTACCTACCAGCTGGTTTATTACTTTACCTTTTTAATTCTTTATAGGAAAGCTTAAAAAAATTCAACTTGATACGTTATCGATAATACTACTCCCGACGTTTCTTAGAGCTTTCTATCTTCTTTCGCACGCTACTATTAAAGTGAAATAAATATATTTGACTATATTAATTTCCTTTAATAACACATTTCCCCCAACCCAAAGCTTTCGCGATTTTGACCATACGTAATCTCATTTCCAAATATGTATGCATAATTATTTTTTTTTTAAACCCGCTCCGAAGATGATACAGTGTATCGAAACAGCTGTCAGCAACCAAACTGACAAAATTAGTGCAAATGGCTATTCTAATTTAGTACAGTCTCGTGCATATATCTTTTCGCCACCCCGGCAATACGTTATAACAATTTGTCGGTTCAACCATCAATAACACCCCCCCCCCTACTTAAACTGAGGGGTAACTTTATTTTGTCAACAAGTATTTAATCAACAAACTGTGTTGGTATTATGATGGTTGCACCCACAAATCGTGCAAACGTATTGCCGGGGTAGCCAAAAGCTATGAACGAGACTGTACATACAAAAATCAATCTCGATTTGCACATAGTAAAAGCCGAATCCATTAAATATGTATGCATAATGATGCATAGGTATGAGGTTCATGAAACAGTTTCAATTACATTGGGCGTTCTTATTTATTTTATACTAAATCGTTAATCGAATTTATTAACACAAAGGACACTGCACACAAACAAAAGAGTTTTGGAATATTATTTTTAGTTGAATTCACAAAAGGTTAACGCGCTTAAAGAAAAAGCTCGCGGTTTTTTTACTTGGTAATGAAAATATTTTGGCAACGTTAATCTTGCAACCTATTTTAAACCCTAACCTACTTTATGAATTTTGAATCCTCGACGCATTTATGACGATTTTACAAATACAACTTTTTTCCGGCATTTATCAATTCGCGAGCAATAATTATTAAAAAGTTCAAACTAACACTGCCTACTTTCTCCCATTTATATTTTTAACTCGATGGTAAAAAATAAAAATTAACATTTTATTGCCTATCTATCGAAGCCCGCTTAGATTAGATATAAGATTTTTCTAATGATTTAAGGAGTACCTACTTTTTATGGGGTCAAAACTTTAGGTATCGGTAATTCCGTACCATGAAAAATCTTAAGGAATATGAGCCATCCCCTGTCCGCAAAAATTGATGCTTGTTATGACAAATGTTAGGAGAAATGGTAGAGATATTCTTCTCGTAAACTGGCCATTAGTCGTTGGAAAGGAATGTTTATGTTTAGTTGGTTAATTTGGACAGAGAGTTATTCCAACGACTACTAAGGTCAAGTGGGCGTATTTGAAAAGTAAAAATACAAAACACAACTTGCTCGATTTTGTTTATTAGTAGAAGATAATAATATTGTACCGATTAAAAAAATAGTATTAGTAATACGTAAAGATCAAAAAAAGGAATGCACATTCTCGAACGTAGGTCGTTCACATATACCGGAAACGCTCTAAAGAAGGGCGTGAGGGTTTTAAAGTGAAGATACTTATAGAGAAGTCGACGAGAAGTTTTCAACAATAGGACTCTTCCGTAAGTCGACAACTTTAAATTTTAAATGCTCGAACACGTTATTTTGGAAATAGTGCTGGATTAGTATACGGAGTGGTCCCTATTTCCATTTTTTCAAAAAATTAGTGCTAGACGATAGCAACTAGATCACACTGTATAAGTGTATTATGTAGATATGTAATTTGATGTCCTCACGCTAAAGTTGCGACTTATAACGAAAAACAAATTTGCAGCTTTCAAAACTAAGGGTTGTATTTTTATTGCTGTTTAGTGCATGCTTATTACTTGTTGACCGAAATATCGAGGTTAACAGCCCATCAATTACAAAAATAATTACTTTATCTACGGATTGGATTTCGGATAGGATGTAATTAAAAAATACTATTGTAAAATGTTGTAATATTCGATTAACGATTAAAAAAACTTTTACTTTTCGAAAAACTCAATCTAATATCGTGGGTATTAGATAATTCCTACTTTAAAGAGATTTAAATTAATTTCTTTACGATATAATACAGGGTGATTTAAAACTCGAGACGGAAAATAAAATGTCATATTCGGCGTCAAATTTTGAGTTAAAAAAGTAAAATAAATTTTTTTCCTATCGGGTTTCGTTTCCCAGATATCTATAATCGTTTTGCAAGTTTCCAGAAGAAGTTCATTCTGTATATAAAAACAAGACGGGCCGTTCAAAAACTGTCCAGCTTTTATTAATCTCTGTCCACCGAACAGATGCAACTACACTGAGAAAAATAGTTTGTAGTTTTAAAAAATAGATTGTTGTTTTTACTGCGAACTAGGTTAATATGGAACCTACCTATTTTTTTTCGTTGATTTAACAGTTTGAAATCGGTTGTTTTCGTAAGTTGTCGGTTGTTTTAACGTTCTTGCTAGGTAAAAACAACTTTTTGGTCAGTAAATTCAACTTTTTTCTCGGTAGATTCAACAGTTTCGTCATCAACCGACGAAAAACGGTGCTCGGTTAGTTACATATTTTTCTCAGTGTAAGCCCACAAAAAAGGGCGCGATATTTGAATAGAATTTTTGTATTGATCGAATTTTGAAAATCCGGTTTAGAACACTTACACAAGAATTGACATGCGCCAACCTTGTATGACAGAAATTTTGAAGGCGTGGCTTAGCTGCAACTGGTCGATGGACTATGGAATATGACGTTTCATTTTCCTTTTTCAAAGGTCCGCCTTATTTTTAATATTGAAAGATCAACTTATTCTGGAACTTTGAGATCGATTATCTCGGAAAGAAAATCGGATCGGAAAAAATTTTATTTTACATTTTGTGCTTAAAATTGGATGCGGTTTTCGACACGAACCTTCGAATGCCATCGTTTATAAAAGGAGAAAATCTATTTCTTCCATTAAATTAGCAATGTTTACATTTCTTTTAATCTGATTTTATAATAATAAAATTGGCGCCCTTGGTAATAGCCTGA
The DNA here is from genome assembly GCA_963924605.1 of Malthinus seriepunctatus. Classification (NCBI taxonomy): domain Eukaryota; kingdom Metazoa; phylum Arthropoda; class Insecta; order Coleoptera; family Cantharidae; genus Malthinus; species Malthinus seriepunctatus. The sequence goes on from OZ004601.1 coordinate 68,578, forward strand.
GAAGAAAAGTTGTCAAGTAATACATTATCGAGTTAACCTTAAACTATGAACGGCGATTGTTCGTCTGTAATTAATTAATTAATTAATTTATGCCGTACTGCTCGTACTTACTTTTTTAACATACAAACTTTAAGGTTTTACGTAATTCAAAAATTATTTTTAATAGTCACTGGGATTGAAGGTCCCAAACGGCGACAAGTATAGGTAAACTCCCATAAAAATGTTTTATTTCCAATACTATTTTCCTCGCTTTCCATAAGGGTGGACTTTTTAAATTGCTAACTCTGCTAAAGCGAGTTTCCTTCTCTTTGTAAAGGCGCGTGACTCTACATACAGGGTGAGCCATTAGTACAGAATTGGCCGATAGCTCATTATTACTTAGACGAATTCCATCAGTAGCCTATCCTTAAGGAACAAAGGTCGACCATTAAAATAAAATTTACTCAATTACACAGAGTGTTCAGTTAAAGTAGGGCGCATACCAACTTTTTTATTTTAAATAGAACACCCTGTATATTTTTACATACCCGTATTTCCCATGGTATTTCCAATCAATAATATTATAAAGTTTAATGCATTTATCGCTAACTGTTCTAGAGATATTGTCACTTATGCCGAAATGGAGTTCACTTTGGAGCAACGATGCCAGGGTTGTAATCAAGATTTTTCAAATCTGTTTGTTCTACCGATTATTCAAATAGTCGACTTATAAAATACTAGTTAAACTTTCTCAAAAAGTGTAACACTACCTATACAGTATGCAGGGTGATTAATTTACGCCAAATGTCATGTTTCTTGAATTTTTTAAATGGAACATTGTATATTTTTCCAAAATTAGTATCCAATTTTTACCAGGAATCCAAATATGTAAAAATCTATAGGGTGTTCCATTTAAAAAATTCAAGAAAAATGACATTTCGGGTAACTTAATGACCTTGTATAGTATTACGTTTTTGAAAAAGTTTGTTGGGTATTTTGTAAGTTGACTATCATCAACAGTCTATGGAACAACAGATTTGAAAAATATTGTGGCATCATGGCTCCAAAGTGGATTCCATTTCGGCATTAAAGTGACACTATCTCTAGAACAGTTAGTAATAGTGCATTAAACCTTATAAAATTTTATTAAAAATGTAATAGGGAATCGAAATATGCAAAAATATACGGGGTGTTCTATTTAAAATAAGAAAGTTTGTAATTGTCCTGCAGTTTTTGAACGCCCTGTATAATAGAGACTAATTTTATCTTCTTCAGCAGGCTTTGTTCTTTAAGAATAGTTTAACAGAATTGGTCTTAGTAATATAGTAAATCAGATATCATATCAACCGATTCCGTACTAATGGCCCACCCTATACTGGTATTGAATGGCTTACCGATACATAGGGCAATAGCACGTAAAATCACGTTTTTATAAATTCCTGCTTCCCTAATTGTTTTAGAGCAAACATGAAAGAGACAAAAATGATGCAGAATTAAAAATTAGAAATACAGGTATTACATTTCATCATGCTTTTACTTAAAGAGCAGGAATTGATTTTAACAATTTTTCGTGCTATTGCCCTACGTATCGGTAAGTCATTCGACACCCGGTATACTACATTAATTTATGTATTGGTAACTAATCGAAATTATTAGATGGATTCGCATCGATTTACATTGAGGAGATTACTCGATTAAATCGATTTATTTCACTGTACATATAAAAATATTGAAAGTAAATTACGTCTAGCAGTCGAATGTGTCATCTAATGGTGGGTGATGGTATCTCGAAGTAATGTTTAATTATTTTTTAGCGATGAAAACAATAGTCTAATAAGTAGCAATAATTGTATAGTGAGTCGATTACATATTAAGTATCACGTGATTGTGCGCATTTATATTCCACTCCTATGTTTGTTATCGTATTCATATTGTTAACTAAAGTTTACTTCTACCTGTCCGATTATGTGGCGGATTCCATTTATGTAGGTATCGCAAAAGTTTATTATAAACGATCGCGTGGTTTGTCCTATCGCAATTTGCACGGTAACGTTCGAGTATTCAATGGCATTTTCTCTTTGACGTAATAATTATTTCAAACGGCTCCACGTTGTAGGGCGTTATTTATTAATGAAACAAAAAATCACCTATCGATTTGTCCTCGTAGCTTACTTACGTATTCATTTATTACCCTCATTTTATTTTTGAAAAGCCGACAAGAAAGCGACCGTCGACCGACGTTCAAATACATTTTTTTGCCTAAAAGTTTAAACATTTAAAGTTATTCTAAACGTAAATTAATAATAAGAGAAAGAAAGCCACATTTCACCTAGACTCGCAACCTGAATAACAGTACCTACATTTGTAGAAAATAAATCAACTCTTAAAACACAACAGGAGATGCCATTAAAATGCATTTTAAAACCATTTCACTCTGCTAGTACCTACATTTCTAAACTTTTCCTCAAAATTAAAAACTAAACGTCCAATTAGAATAAATTATGCTTCTAACTAATAAAGAAATAATTCTTTTTTTAATAATACTTATTCGATAACTCAGTCCCTAGACTCTATAGAGGGGCAAATTTAAGCGTCGCCTGTCCGAGTCCGCCCCTGTTTAAAATTAATTACTTGGATTTTTTCTTTTTATCGTTCCTTCGCTATAGTAATGACTAGACACGAGACGCGTTAATTTACGGACTAATTAATTAATTTAAAAAGTTGGTTTCAAAAATTTCCAACGTTTTTCGCTCTAATACCTAATAACAATTTATAATAACGCCATTTCTCTACTTTCCCTTTCGAACGCCAAATAATACATTTTTTTAGAGCTAATAACGGGGCAAAGGCGAAATCTTCTTATCTATCCGCATTACCGCGGCTGTCGATAATTTTATTAACTGGCTTAATTTTGAATTATAGACACGTACCTATTTATTTTCATTTACGAACGCGTATTTGAATGGTTTAAGCCAATTTGGGATTACCTTACAACGACGACCGATTATCGAAAACAAAAAAAAAAACGTTTTTCACGTAGGCGCGTTATAAAATTTTTAAGGCTAAGTGTGGGTAAGTTTACAAATTAGAAAAGAGAGTTTAACTTATAGTCTATTGACCCACTTACCTCGACAACCTTGAGGTTTTGCTTGTCCAGAAGGAATTCCATAGATTTATGGGGTCTGGTGGGGTGCGGCGGGGCTACGAGGCTGCGTTGGGGCGCCTCGGCCCCCAAGTTCATCAAGCTACGCGTCTTAGCATGAGCCCCACTAGTGATAACCGTCACCTCCGTATCGAGGTCCGTCTCGATCAGCCCCATGGGCTCCATGGGCCGGGGGAGCGAGTCCCCGGAATCAATAGTCTGATGTTCCTGACGCGCGATATGCGCAAAAGCGTCGCTGTTGGTGCGTCGTTTAACGCTTGCGCCTACGACCCTCGGCGGCACTTTCGGAAGGGGTGGTTTCGCACTTACACACGCGGTTTCGCCGTTTGACTTTTGTTGCACCCTTTGAGAATTTAACACTTGTTGATTGTTATTGTTCCGAGTCGAAACTTGCGCTTTTTCGGGTCCTTTTAAAGGTATATAAATATAATCTTCCTTGGTGGCGATTCGCTGCCCCGTCACCGAGGGTAAATGCTTTTTAACATCTTTTTTCTTATTTTTTTCGTCCGCAGATTTACGATTAGAAAAACGAAAACTGGCCAACCGCGAAAAAAATCCCCCTAATTTTCCCGATTTTTTTTGATCGCGTCGTATTTCGATTGCCGGTTCCATGATAGGCGCGCTCGCCTCTCGCTTAACGACCGTACTCTTCTCTGGTAACTTGCCTTCTGAAACTTTCTTGTTGCTGGTGTTAGAATCGCCCACGTGACACGCTGCCGAGGTGGGGGGCATCGACTGGTAAACATCTCCCAGATGAGAATGTTTATATTTTACTCCGTCGGTGTCGACGTACGATAACAAGATACTGCCGTCGCTTTCCTTTCTCACCACTTGACTGCCTCTTCTTTTAAAGACGCCGATATCTGGCTGACTCGAAGTACGAGCTTTTAAAGGAGCGTATTCCAATTCTTGGATAGTTTGCATACACGCGAATTCGTTCTTTTGTAATTCCGGTTCGCTGGTCGATATCCTATTGTCGATGGGAGTCGGAAGACGCGGTTTGGGCCTGATCAGAGGGGGCGTGGGTGGCGAAACCTGTTGAATATCCGTTTCTAAATCTGGAGTACTGCTAGACAGGCTATAAGTAGAATCTCTATCTTCCGTAGTGGTGGTATCGCAATCGTCGTGCCAATTCACCTCGGCGACGACCGGACAGAAATGCACCCCTTTCGAGTTGGTGGATCCGTTGAAAGATTTTGCCGGCATCAAAGTTCGCTCTTCGTCGGACACTCCGCTAGTGCTCGTACTACGATTAATTAATGAACTTTTTCTGGGCAAATCGTGTGCTCGAACGACGTAATTATCAATTTCATTTTCGAACGTGGCCAAATTGGGAGTACTAACGACGTTTCTTTTTTGAGAAGCTATCGGCGTCGAAGTAAATGGCTGATCTAATTCGTCGCTACTTTCTTTAAAACTTTGTACGCTCACTTCGGATATCGCCCGTAAGGCGTTCTTGCCGAAATCTCCTAAAGTCGAATTATATTCGTAGTCGTTTAAGTCTACGCGATTGCTCATCGCTTCTAAGTAACTTCCTTCTCTTTTGTAAGATGCCATAATATCTATATCCGAATCTGACGATACGCTAGAATTTCTAAAACTGTGAACGATAACGTTTACTTCCATTTCACCATTCTGAGTGTGAAATTCTTGGGCGAAATCGGCGATATCGTAATTTTTAGCGGCGATGGAAGGCACGTTGGAATAATAATCTAAACTCCAATTTTCGTTATCCAAATTTACGTCGCCGGCCAAATTTAAATTTTTAGGTACACTACACACGCAAACGCCGTTTTTATACAAATTTTGGTATCGGTCGTTAAAATGTAAAGCGACTGATGCGTCGTCGGAGCATCTCACATTGTCACTAAGGGGCTGCAACAAATTGGGTTCACTCGCCGACGCCGAATTATATTTAGACGCCCGAACGGCACATTCCTGCGTCTTTTCTATATTTACCGACACGTCCGTTCTTCGAATTGTTCCGACAAAATCGTTCACCGTGGTCGATGTCCGCCATTTATAAGTCTTATTGCGAACGAACCTTTCGATTAATGGACCGCGAAATTCGTCCGAAATGTCGTATTTGTCTAAAAGTCTTAAATCGTGAAAACTCGAACCAAAATGCGAAGGCGAATTGGCCGACGAATAATCTACGTCGCAAGCGGAAAAGGCCACGTTGGGATTTTTAATTTCGCAAACGGCGCTTTGTTTGTATTCGTACTGATTTGGCAAATTTGGATTACTATTGGACTTATTTTTAATCAAATGCGAGAAGTGATCACCGTAGCCACTATCTTCGCTTAAATTTTCGGCAGAAATCTTATTGGGTCGTTGCAAATTTTCGGTACTTTGCGAAATTTTTAAACTTCCGGTCGATTTGGAGTTTGTTTCCATAGTTCTATCGCTGTCGGTCGAATCGCTACATTCCGAATCACTAAAACGTGTCGCGTTGTATAAAAGCGAATCGTGACTATGGTTACGTTTCGGTCTAACGAAGTCCACCTTCAGTGTTTTATAATATTCCGACTCCGGTTCGCCGTCGTCACTTTGTGCGCGCTCTAAACTATCCGGGCTCACGTCCGTTTTTCTTTGAATTTCTAACGAATCGAAACTAAATGTCGATAGTATGCTTGGGGAGCTCGTGCTGATATCTTGACACTGTCGTTCTAAATTTTCAAATTGTAACAAACTGCTGGATCTACTTAACGAGTAATTCGATTCGTCGTCGCTGTAAACGGTGAGAAAATTGAGATTGTCTTGGCGTCTTCGTTTAGCCGGACACGCTATTTCTCTTTCAGATTCACTATCGATTTCATCTAAAACGAATCATAATAATCAAAATTTATCTACCTATTCTAATTTATTTATAGTTAAATAATTTATATGGGGTGCCTTTCATTCGTTTACGTGGGTGATTTTAATGTTATATTTTTTACAAAATGCCATCTCGATTATTCCAATCGGACTGACAATATTGGGAGATTTTTACAGGAAAGAAACAAGCAGTGCCTAGGTTTTTGGAAGAGTAGGTATATTTGATATATTTATTTTAGTAAAAACATGTTGAAATAAAAATGTGACCGAGAGTTCCGGTCACCACTCTGTATACAGAGGCAGAGGGTTTGCTAATGTATATAACCCTGTATAATTATATCTATGTATATAATATATACATTATATTATATTATATGTATGACATAATATTTTTATAAAAAGTAAAACAATTTTCTTGTACAATTAATAACGAACTACAAACGAAAATTGTACGCCTGCTACATAGGCAACCAAACGTACAGAGCTGTATCGATATATCAGGTTTTGAAATTTTTCATTAGAACGAATAATGATTTATTTTATCTGAATTTAATATGAACTACTTTAGAAATAAACAATTGAATAACCCAGTTGTTCCCAAATTTTTTGGCTTGCGACCCCTTCGCTGAAGCTATGTATAATTCTATTAAGTACATTTTAATAATTTTTGGTCTTTACTTTGAATGAAAATGTAGAAATTGTGCAATGTTTGCGGCGCCCCTGTGAGGACGTCGCGGCCCACACTTTGGAAACCACTGAGATAACCAATAAGTAACAATTAATTCTATTGTGGGTTTCAGTCTGATTTACATCGATGGTTATCAATTATCTAAAAAAATTTGGGCACAGCGCCTCATCAGAGGGAGAAGATTTCTATTCCCTGGAACTTTTCTTAGGCCGAAATCTACATTACACATTTATCCTTAGGATTTAATTTTAGTCCAGGTTCACGCGATTGTTAAAACCTCTTCATACTGTGAGAGTGAGACTGGAACTGAAATTAAATCCTATAATAAATGTGTAATGTAGAATTCGACCTTAGAAAGCCACAGGCAGGGTCTCTAGTATTCTAGTAATATCTGACTTACGACTTTGTATCGCACCGCTACTACTTAGCTGTTACTATTTAAATAGATAATTTAGCTACGTCCTACGAAATAAATTTTTATTTAGCCTTTTAATTATTAATCGAGTGGGTGCACGAAGTCACTTTCGAACAATAAATTGGGCGTGGTCGGCTCTCTTTGTTTTTTATACGCATTTATTGTAAGTAAGTAAGTAATTGAGCAAAGTTACGTTTTTTGTTTAACGTAGCTGAAAGCTGACGTACCTGCGTACCTCTGCAAGATGCAATCGCCCTTCGTTAATCTAATAATTGTAACGAAACACATGATTTATAATTTTTTCTATAGTTTTCCAATAAATTGGATGGCGCGTTTCGCCCCAGTCCAGCTTCTAATATTTAATACGAGTTGTGTGCGAGACATATCGATATCAATAAGCTGATAATGAGATCAAAAATTTAGTCAATAACTCAACGACTCACTCCTACGACTTAATTTAAGTGAGATGAGACAGTTAAAAATTAGGAAATAGTAATATCCTAGGAGTATTATTTAACATTAAAATATTTATAGAAATTGTATTCCTCTCTCTTTTAAGATAATGTCACGGACTAGAATTAAAGGTAAAAGTGCTTTCGTCGGGTTTATTAAATTTGTATCCGTTTCAAACGTCCTACACAGAACTATAATAGATTACCTATGTATAATATACACCCACGTAAGGAAATTGTTATAACAATAATCGTGACATCCGAGTATAGCACTCAATCTCTCGATAGTATTTGAGAAAATTTACCTAGGGCAAAAGTGTCGATACGTATCACAGAACCAGATTCTGAATCGGTTGCCAGCCATCCTACAGGAGAAGCTCGCGATTCTGATCTATCGCTTTCCGATCGTAAATCGTCAGATGTTTCTTCTTGTATCGTTTCTAAGTAGACGTAATTTTGTTCCGCTTGATGGTCCAAAAATAAATCTGCATCTGTAAAGAAAGGAAACATTATTTCTAAATTATTTTCTGTTTAAGTGATGTAAATGTATTACTCATTGCGACCTTTACATAATTTAAATTAGCTTGTAGCTTCTGTACCTACGTTATGGGTAGATATAGGTATTTATACTTATAAGTCGCTCTCGATCGTTCGTTAATCGAAAGAAAAAAATTTATACTAAAGGGTCTGTTGTGTTTAAAAATTATGATGGTTGTAAGTAGGTACTCTACTACATCAGATTCTTGTTAATCAGGAGGAAAAGTTATTATACTTATAATACGCGGATTGCGGATAATTGAAGGTTGTCGAAATAAGAAGGTCGTTACTATTCTCTAGTTTATATGTATAAACTTATAACATATAACTGCATAAAAATACTATTTTCTTTAAATTCGACTACAACTTGCGTCAGTTAAATTTACAACATCAATTTATCGATAAAGATTCTATTTTAGAAGAAACACTTAACATTTTCGTTTTTCGAGTGCACAAACACTCGAAATGTTAATTTCGTAAATACAGGATTGTCAAGATTAATTTACCCCTAGATAGATTAATAATTTTCACGATATCACGAAATCATAGTTTCCGTACTTATCAGTAATCAATCCGACCCTGTAATGAGTGGCGTCTCTCATATCGTAAATCGTACGATTACAAATTACAACTTATCGCTTTGCAAAAATATTTTAATTATCAAATGATATAGGTACACATTACGATTTACGATATCTTAAATTAAATAAGTAAACACTTTTAGGTATTTAGGTATACAAAAATTACAATAACTTTAGAAAATAAGTAGAGCGTTTTTAAAGATGGCGATAAGGTGGTACGCAAAACAATAGATTAATTAAAATCGTATTTTCAAAGAATTTCGTTTGTTGAGTAATAATTAACTTACGTTAATTTCTTCCTCGTTAATTTATATTTTTCAACTATAAATACTTAGGAGTCCTTGTAATGGTGGAACCACCAAATTCCCTAAAAATATTATAGTGTATTATCACTATATCAGCTTCTCATCAGTAATCTACTTAGACTAAAAAGATAGTAATCCTGTATGGATTTTTTATTTCCTCAATTACTTTGCGAAATTTTAAAATTTTTAGAAAAATTAGCTTATTTTTTATTTTTCATTTCTTAATATTTTTGTCCGTGATAAATTACTGAAAATCAAAATATTGTACCTACATGTAATTTATTAAAGCTGAAAATATCATCTTCAATTCTTCAACTACATATTTTTTGTTTTTTTCTAGATCTGATGAGTTTCCAATAATGTAAAATAGGGCGCTCAGTATTACTTTCATCGCGCAACTCACAGTACCCAGTACTGTAATACACAAGGTTAACTTTCGATAACGTTTTTCTAAAAAACTATTGAATATTTTGAAAAATCGAAAATGAGATTCTTTTCGTATATTTTCCCCTTCTTCAATTTTTGACTCCTTATATTTTTTCTTTTACTGCCTAGTTTTCGAGATAATTGCAAAAATATGATATAAAGTGTAATTTTAAAAATTGAAACCCAATTTTGGGGGTGTTCCCCAATTCGCTTTAAACGAATTAGTCCCGCGTCTAATGCTAAATGCACTGCAGTATAGACTCTAATGATATTTGTAATTTACGTTGCAGTAAAAAATCGTCAGAGGTTACAAGTTACGTGGCCCACCCTGTATATGCACCGTTTGCGAATTACAAGATCTCTATATCATGTATCTATGTACTATGTATGTATAGGTAGTGGGTATACACGATTTTTTGAGAGAGAAATCTGTTTTTAATTAAATATAACAAATTTATTTCTTTTATTTAACTTTCACCGTAAAATTAAAATATCGATCTTTAAATCTGGTTGTCAAACGCTTTTTATTTGTAAATCGTTTATTTATCCCTAACGAATGGTTAATGTATAAAATAATTAATAAGTTTTTTTGACGTACAATGTGTTATGGTAGAATAGATGAAACCGAGATTAGCAGAGAAAGTGTGAAAATCGTTCAGCGAAACCGAACTTCCATTATATCGAAAAAATTTAAATATTTGCCATAATCGGTGCAACAGCCTTGTCTTTAGTCGCACTCATTTATAACAAGAGGATTTAACAAACGAAAAGAAGTACGAATCACAACATAAAAACGAGACGTAGTTAGCGCAGTCTTAAGAATTGGAGTAGGAAAGAAATAAAAGACGCATTATTTTGTCAAAAGTGGAGCTTAAAAATTTGTCTTTCTAAAAAAGTGTTAAGCACAATTAAATAAGTGGGTTAAAAAATATTAAATGTCAATTAATAGTAATTTATGTCTTCAAATTAAAATACAATAAGTGGAACAAAAAGTAAGGTGTAAGTTTCGCCTTGCTTAAATCGCTCCACGATTTTCTCTCCACTCGAGAGACTCGAAAAAAATAATTTACGCCATAGCTAAAGGTATCTAAGTACTTTTTCGTTTCACACGCACCCCCTCATTCTAGATTCTCATAAATCACTATTCATTTTCACTTTTATTTACCTATACATTAAAATACAAAAATTCTAACTTTCACTCCGTGAACTTGATGTAAGAGGAAACCACGAATTGTGTATTAAAATTTTTATGTATAGTTTATGTAAATTAATGGCCAAATTAAAACATATAGGTAGACATATCATTTTTTTTAAATTTCGTAATATCGGGGGATTAAAATGCGCATCGAGTATAATAGATACCTATAACGATAACGACGAAACAGTTACGCAAACAAAAATGCATGCACATTGGTACTTATTCAGTAGGTACATTTGGTATTTTATTCGCGTAAATACACATAAAAGGCATGTGTAATTGTAATACGCTGTTTAATCACGTGAGAAAATATTTTGAAATTTTCTTACATTTAAATAAGTAACCATTGTTAGTTTTTGTAGACTGCGAATGAGAGTAAACGATTTCTTTTTAGTTTCAAAATTTAAAAGAAAATGACTTTTCGTACCACCTCGTATTAGTTACTACTGTTATTAGTTACTTAAATTATTAGATATCGATATGCCTCTCTTCGGAACGGCTCTACGACTCATCCACTCATCCCTATCTCCACGAATAATTATTAATTATGGACCACATCACCTATAGGGTCTTTACACTTTATTACGTTAGCTTTCAAAGTGTATTAAAAGAATTTTTTTTTACTGTGAACAAATGAAAAATAATAACAATTTAATTGTTTAAATAGTTTTAACATGTCCGCCCCCCAACTTAAATTAATTGAAAAAATTATCATTTTGTTCCTTATTCTCTTATCTGTAAAACTCATTTTACAAAAAAGTAGGGTGTCTATTAGATCGGAAGTTATTAAATATTTTCTAGCGCAAGTCACCCAGCGCGCTCCACATGCAGGAGCGTCAGAGATCTCAGACCCAACAATAGGGTATTTTCCAATTTTTTAAATATCGATTATTGCTGCGTTATTGCATAGCAAAGTCGATTATCAATGACTTGGGCACACTAAAAATATGTTAATCAAAAAAGTTTTATTAAAAAGTGCTTTAGTAAAAGCATTAATGCCGCAGGTTCAAAGTGAAAATTAAAACGGAAGTGACGTCGCGATTCGTACACTTCACGTTTGTTGCTTAGTTACATGTGTTAAATGTCAGTAAATGTGTAATCAAGGTTATAATAAGTTGGAGCTCATTAGTTGAATATTGACGAATATTGACAGCAACGATTCGTGACGTCATGCCGCTTTTATGCGGGAAACTTTATAGTTTGAATTTCAAATAATTTTTTTGGCAAAACCTACAGTCGCAATTTTTCTTTAATGCGGTTTTGAGATTACGTTATCAATAAGGTAACTGTCTAGATACATTTTAAAAAATTGGAAAATACCCTATTGCTCCATTACAAGTCCTTGCGTTCGAAAATATTTAATAACTTCCGATCTAATAAAGACTCCACTTTTTTGTAAAATGGGTTTTATAGATAAGAGAATAAGGAACGAAACGATTTTTTTTCCAATTAATTCAAGTTGGGGGCAAGCATGTTAAAACTATTTAAACAATTAAATTGTTATTATTTCTAATTTGTGCACAATAAAAACAAATTTTTTTATACACGTAGTAATAAAGTGTAAAATAAAAAAAAAACGAGAAAATCCAGCAAATTATCGAAAATTCATGTGAATATTTTTGAAAAAAAATTTTTTTCGGCAAAATCCTGAAATACGGGTCTAGTAATTTTAAGAATATAGGCTGTTAAAATTTTTTTGGACGATTCTAAAATGTCAAGTTTAAATTGTGTGCGGTTGTAAAAGAATGACCCTAATAGTGTAATTCATTGATATGAATTTGGTAGGATTTTGATATGAACCGTCTTCGATAGTTCCCTAGTCGTTTAAAGTAAGTCGTACATTTAAATACAAAAGTTATTCAACTCCTTAAGGAGCATAACCTAAAATTATTGTCATCTCTACAGGGTGTTGTATTCCTGCTCGACAAGAATGTTTTTAATTCTTTTAAATGAAACACTATACATATTTTTAAATATTTGTATTCCTGGTAAAAATTTTCTGGAATTCCTGGTAGATACTATACAGGGTGAATCCTAACGTACGGATCAAACTGATAGGGCACCTAAAGGGGACCAAAATATAACTTTTTTATAAATAAACTTTTAATCAAAATCGAATAAGAACACAGTTATAACGGTTTTAAGTTCTTATATACCTGAGCATTTTATAGTATTGAAAATAGAGTAATGACTTACGTTTTGAATTCAAATTTGCAATATTTGAGAATTATTTAAACAAAGTTCAGCTAAAATTTTAGTAAAACTTTTATACTATCAAAATTATGCCTATTTAATTTTTCTTTAAAATACCCAGTTATGGGTGCCCACCTATTGAAATCCGCAGATTTATTTAATTTAATCATGCACGTCAAAATCAGTCAAAATGAATTAAACGTCAGAAATTAAATAGGGTATTTTGTATAAGCTCAGCGGTACTCAATAGCTGGGCATTAATTTATAAGAACTTAAAACCCATGTAACTTTGTTGTTATTATATTGTGATTAAAAGTTTATTTAAAAAAAAATTATCTTTTGGTCCCCTTTAGATGCCCTATCAGTTTGATCCGTACGTTAGGATTCACCCTGTATTTACAAAAATATACTGAGTGTTCTATTTTAAAAATCATAAACAATTATCTCGGATCACTCATGGAAATAAGTACCTTTGGATCGCTTTAACGAACACCCTGTACAATTTAATCGAAGTTTGTAATTTCAAAGTATAGAGGATAGTCATAAGGTCATAACTACCTAGGAAAAAATGTTCTTTATTATTCCTTGAACAACGGCTTTAGTACGATTTCATAAAGCACCGCTTGTTACGAGCATTTTTTAGAGAAAAAAATTAATTACCTGGCAACACCGCGGAGAAATCAAAAATGTTTAATATGGTTAAATGGTTATGTAGGCTACTTAATGCCAAGTCAAAATATAGAAAAATATACAGGTTGTTCCTTTAAAAAAATTAAAAATGTTCTTACCGAGGAGTATAGAGTATTACAACACCCTGTAAAGATGAAAATGATTTTATATTATGCTCCTTAAGGAATTGAATAACTTCTGTATTTAAATGTACAATCGCATTTTTTAAAGACTACCGACACGTGACTTTTAAAAAAATAATTAAATTAATTATAAATTTTCTAAATAAATATTTAATAATAATTAACAATAAATGTATTAACTAAATTAAATAATTAAACTCACGAAATAAGTCGTTTTCATCTTTATTTATACATAGGTGGTCAGGTGTCGGTAGTCTTTAGTAAATGCGACTATATTATGTCTTATTTCAAACGGCTAGAAAGCTATCGAGGACGGTCATATCATATCCATGAATCACCCTGTATACCCAATACCGATTTTTTTAGATTGTTTTCTTCTCCACGAATTTTATACAGGGTGTAACATAAGTATATTTAACGTAGATGAGTACACCTCCGTTACTTTTTTTTAAAGCGACCGAATTAAAAATTGTAACAGTTATGTAGGCCATTAAGATATATCTTTTCATAAGATTAATTTTTTTTAAATAAAAGTAGCATTTCGGGTAACATAGAGCAAAAAGATATTATACCTCTAACAAATAGATTAGAATAACGAGGTATCGCCATCCATAAGTATTTACTTTTTAATTTGTAGATTATTTATTTATTTACAACGTATTAAGTATCTCTGATGACGTCAAATGAGAATTTGACTACGACCCCGTAAAACGGAAACGAGTAATTTAGATGGTTAACGGAAGTAGGTATACGTATAAACCTGTAAATAGAGAACCAGGTGAAAGACAGGAAAGGGGCGACGTACTTCAATAACCACGTCGGCGTTTCAAAATTCGTACTTGCACTTTATTGGTAAATCTTATCCTAAATGCTTTGTTTATCTACTCGAAATCTCTCTAAAAACGTCCACAGTATTATAAAATAAACGCGGACGAAACTAAACTTCTTCCATTTCTCAAATAGGTATCCTACATCCTATCACATCCTACACATCCTGACAAAGACATTAAAAGGTTTCACTTACTAAATGGGTAACAAAAAATCGCCTTTCTCGGCAACTCATAGAAATACCCAAGTTTTATTCAAATACCGTGTAGACAATGCTGAAGAAAAAATGCTTCTTCGACGAAACGCAAAAAAGGCACAACGTTTAATCTGTATTTTGTAGGTATAGTATAGGAAAGGTCGTATTTATGTACAGTCAGCCTCACAATTAATGGCCACCCTGGCTTTATAGCCAGGCTTATGCCTAGCACGAATTGTGGATGCAATCATCATAACACCCCCTACTTAAATTGAGTTGTAACTTTGTTTTGGCAACAAGTAGTAAATCAATAACCTCCCCTTCACTCCTTTTGTCGTTGTTGGCTAATAAACACCCTGTGGGGTATAGCCAGGGTAGCCAATAAATGTGAGACTGACTGTACACATAAAATCTCTATACACATATCAAAATCAGAACATACGAGGCCGACTCTAGGGGGCAAAATTAACTCGTATTTTTGCTATCATTTTTCGTGGTCGGTATAGTATCCGAACAAACTACGTTTTCGTCAGCATTGGACTGATAGAGGTTACCTTACAGAGGTCTCTGTAAGCCATTGTTCAAATGGAACCATTCAAAACGAATTCCCAAGAAATAACGAAATATAAATATAATTAAAATCTGCAAAGTAAGGTCGTGTTACACACAGTTATACGATGCATTGTTTTTCTATCTTTGACAAAGAAACGAGAACCTGATTTGGTAATTTTAAATAAGTACCGAATAAGTAGATACCTAATGTACCTAATATGGTAATAAATTATTAATTATGTACACAACGAAACTTGATCTATTATTTTTAGGTTTTTACTTGGGTTTTACTTAATAAAATACATTTGACGCTAATAATTGTAAGATTTCTTAAATTAATACACTTTTCGTGCTCGTGTAAAGAATTCACGACACACTGTAAGTACAAAATACGGATTTAGCGGTGTCGCCTTTATATGTACGATGTGTACACGTGGACGATGTACCTACAAATACATAAATTACACATTTTCCGTTAGCAAATTTTTCTTTGTCTCAAAAAAAATTATTATCTCCAGAAGGTTAATATTTTTATTAGAATGTCAAGTGTACATGGTTTGGGTATTTAAACGCTTTAATACGGCAATTTTCCGTTAGGTACCTACGTTTTATTCGCCTAAGTCGTTTACTCCATTTTCATTTCGAGATCCTCGACACTGACTGTGCTAACTTCTTAAATTCTCTTATGTACCTAACGTCTGTGAGTGGCAGGTACGACAATATTCTTACATTTTATACCGATGGAAAATTAGAACTGCATACGCATAGGTACCTACCGTGCCGTGATTAGAATAATCGACGCATTTTTAAATTCTGAACAAATCGCCTATATCAGTGTTTCCCAACGTTTTGTGTACCATGCCCCACTTAAGCCTTTCTAAAATTCTTATACCCCTATGTAACACATCGTCAGTGTCCCGACAATTACCTCCTAAGTCACATTTAGATGAAATTGAGTGAGTTACATCATTTTGCTCTGAATTTTATTACACATTACTCCTACGTGCAAAAATTTTTAAAACTGTTGTTTTTCGTCCTGGAAGTATCTCTTCTATAATGCATAAGCTACAAGCAGGTAAACAGTTTTATTTGTCTCCTGTAAAATGACACTTTTGCAGATATTGTCAGGACACTGACGATATACATAAGTTTTAATATTCATAAATTGAATTGTTCACTGAAGAAACTCCGGACCAGTCCATTTTCGAATTGCCCCCTTAACAATTAAACTACCCCTTTGTGAGGCGTGGGTCCCACGTTGGGAAACACTGACCTATACCTATGTCTATTTTACTGAAAAATATTCAAGGGAATCATCAATATTTGTAGTAATATAGTACAAGGTGGTCTGGTTTTTATTGTCCAACATAAACATATTTTCTGAAGCAAAAGTGATCCACTGGACTATCGTTTTTTTATCGAAATCCCGTTGATTGTTACATTAACAAGCATGCTGTGTTGAGCTCCGCTCAAGTCAGTGCCCACCTTTGTTTGTTGTAAACAAACATGCCGTAAACGTACCTTTTGTTTTTTCAATACAACACCCTGTATATTTTTGCATACTTCCTTTTCGATAACGATCAAAAATTAAGTGTAGGTTGATGGGTCTGCGATTTGCCCACATTAAGTACCTATGTACCATATTAATTATATTATACACCATTCAACTATCTTATTCGTCGATGAAAGGGGAAATTTAAATATTTATAATATAAATGGTGAAATATGAAATGCTGATGATGAATGGTGAAATATTTTTCCTACGAAATTGTTCTCTGTTTCCCCTACTTCAGAAGATATACGAGTAGATATAGGTAGTAGCTGTGGTGAATGAAAGACAGAGACCGCACTTATCCAGTAGAACACATTATTTTTTTTATTCGGAAGAATTTGAAATCAATAAGATGACGATGTGCAATTAATTATCGATATCTGGTAATTTATCGTTTTACAAAATAGATCAGATAACCTTATTTGCTCCTCTAACTATTTTAAATGTGAATTCTTGAACCCATACGATTGTTATCATTATGTATAATTAATACACATACGGTATGTTGTTTAATAGATGGATATAAGTATGTTTTGTTATGCTATGTTTAATACCTTACACCTATTATTTAGATATTTTAACTTAAAAACCTACATTCCTTCTTTTCCCATGCACGGTGGTCTATCTAAATCCTATATTTTGATAAAATTTGATTTTAGCCACTTTAACTTAATTTTAACTTAGCTATAAGATAGTACATGTGAGCCCCAATTGAAAATAAAATTTTTTTATTTAAAATATCGTTTCAAAATTATTGTCCCATTTTGTGACTTTTCCTTTAGAATTTGGCCGGTAATTATTATTATAAAAATTTTAAAAGCTCATTGTACAGCCAAAATATAGGGCTTTGCTTCTAATCCAGTGGATTTTTATAATTGTTTCAAAATTGCATACCTTTAAGGGGCCAAAGTAGGTCAAAATTGTAAAATGGATTTTCTCAAAATTTCCTTTCCCCTATCTTTTCTTTTTTTGGATATGTTACAGACAACGTAATTCTCTATCGAAATCTCAATTTTAATCAAAATCGCTCTAGCAAATTCGGAGTTATGAGTTTTTGAACGTCAGAACTTCAAAAATCTCTAATTTCTTTTGTAATAAAAATGAAAACTTTAAAAATTATATATGTATCAATTCCATGAATATCTATTATTTGACATTATTTTTGGTTAACAGAACGCTTCCGGTTAAACTGGAAACTACAAAAAAATCAACAATTTTTGGAACACCCTTTATATTTCTAAATATTTTGAAAGCTGGTATAAGTAAATTGCACGATACCAAACACTTTATATTTTGACTTCCGGTATAACCGAAAATGGGATGAAACTTTTTAATTTAAATAAAACACTGTGTATATTTTTCAATATTTAGAAAGCTAGAGTAAAATTAGGTAAAGGTAACCCTCCTACAACACGGTATTGGGTATCCTACCATGCGGTGTCGCTCTAACACGTTATGCAAAAACCCTCGTGTAACACGGAACACGGTACGGTTTTTATAAATTTTTGGAACCTTACTCCCTTTCTTTAAGGTTCTTTCTTCAGAAAGGGAGTAAGGGGCTCCTAGGTTCCCTAAACACGGTCTGAACAACACTGCATTTTGTATAGGAAAATGGTATCGTGTTATTTATTGTATAAGGGCTATTTGTACACGAGTATACTACAAATAAAAAAAGGTTACTATAAATTATAAAGTCGGGTTGATAGTTGCTGATGTTAAAATCTTTTGAAAAATACTAGCCCGCGTGACTGCGATAATAATCAAAATTAAAGTAAATCCGGGAACTTTCAAAACTTTCGAGGTTTACGACTTTTACAATAATTGCGATTGCGGCATAGCAGGCGGGTACCTTTAGCAATAACTACCAGCAATAACTAAATGAAAATTAAAAAATTTCTATCTCCCTTAATTATAATACTATCCTTTTGATATTTGGAATATACACTCAACATATATCAATCTATTAAACCAAACCCTAAAATTTACAACTTCTCACCCTAAGCACCCCCAGGGTGGAAAAAATCAATTACAATTATTTAAACATTTATAGCTTTCTTTAAAAATAATTTTTCTTTAAATTAAACCAAATATGGGCATTTCACATGACCTTGACAATTAAGAAGAACGCAAAAAATTGTTTAATTACATCTTGGGGGTTGCTGAATAATTATTATATCCATATTCAATAAAAATAAAAAAAATTCGTAGCTTTTTTAAAACAAAAGATAATTTAAAAAAATTTGGTAGGTACGCCACTTAGTCACTCATCTATGGAATACCACCCTAACATTCGCTCAAACTCGATGCAGGGGTAGTAAAAAAAATTTGTGCAATCTTAAAAAAATCCTATCTTTTTAACAAAACAAACCATGTCGCTGATTTTTGGTATGTGGGTGTCTAAAATAGTCCTCTATCGAATGGCACCCTCAAATTCGTTTAATCCCGTTAAGGGGGTTGTAGCAATATTATGGGAAATCTTAAAAAAATCCTATCTTTTTAACAAAAAAAACCATGTCGCTGATTTTTGGTATGTGGGTGTCTAAAATATTCCTCTATCGAATGGCATCCTCAAATTCGTTTAATCCCGTTAAGGGGATTGTAGCAATATTATGGGAAATCTTAAAAAAATCCTATCTTTTTAACAAAAAAAACCATGTCGCTGATTTTTGGTATGTGGGTGTCTAAAATACCCATCTATCGAATGGCACCCTCAAATTCGTTTAATCCCATTAAGGGGGTTGGAGCAATTTTATTGGAAATCTTAAAAAAATCCTATCTTTTTAACAAAAAAAACCATGTCGCTGATATTTGGTATGTGGGTGTCTAAAATAGTCCTCTATCGAATGGCACCATCAAATTCGTTTAATCCCGTTAAGGGGGTTGCAGCAATAGTATACTTAATAAAGATTTGAAAAATGACCTTCATAAAAATTTTATCAAAATGTCTTAAAACTGTTTTAAGAAATTAGTAACTTTTAAAATTTTAAAATAATTTTTCCAGCCATACGCCGGATAGAGATTAAACCAATTTAAGGGTACTATTCTATAGAAGGGGGCCTAAATGAAATACTTAATAAAGTTTAGTAAATTGTCTATTGTTTTAAGAGAGCTAGAAATTTTTCAAAATTATTCAACGTCTTGCTGCCACTCTCAAATTCCTTTAACGTCATTCCGGGGGTGGTTACAATATTTTGTTAAAACTTCCCAACCAAAAGAATAAGCTATTTAAATAAATTTGTTATGTAGGCCACTTAACATCTTAGATCAGCTAACATCGGATAAATAAGAAAATCTCGTAAGTCCTAAATTTAAAATGGTATATTTTACGTTTTTGTGGTGATGTCGGTCGAGGGTGGTGGAAATATTTTGATAAAACTTGAAAAATGTGATTATAGTCCTGGGGGCTGTAACAGAAAAAACGAGGTGATCGTATTGAGGTTCATCTTTTGGAAATAAGCTATTTATTTATTTTATTTATTTTGGTTGGCTTCCACAGGCAGTGGCTTAAGCCCTCAGAATCCTTCAATGAAATTCTTAAAGACGGAAAAAAGTAAAAAATATGACAGCATTCGGGATGCAACTTTGACATTTTATCGTTCTTATAAAATAAAATCGACCAAAAAAATTGGCTGCTCTCTACAATGTCTCTGAGAGCGTGGCAGTTGGACTGAAATTAACGTCTTTATGCTACACACCCGCAAACATTAACTCGTGACTCATAAACGATATTTGGGGTGTCAACTGGCAAAATTACTACTTTTTACATAAAAAGTAAGATTTTACTTTGCTATCCCTCTCAGGTGGGTTTCAATTATTCTAATTGGCGAGGAATAATTTTAATAATTTTAATAATGTCAATAATTTTATTATTGACAGCCCTGAGGCCTTAAGCCACTGCCTGTGGAAGCCAACCAGATTTTCGTGTTCGCTGGCACTCAAATAGCTTATTCCCAAAAGATGGACCTCAATACGATCACCTCGTTTTATCACAGACTCCAGGACTATTAAATTGTCCATTGTTTTAAAAAAGTTAGGATTTTTCAAATTAATAAACTTTTTTCTGCCACCCCCGAATTGAGATTTAACGAATTATAGGGTGGTTACCCCCCTAGAGGCGATAGATGAGTGCCTAAGTAACCTACATAACAAATTTAATTAAAGTGTCTATTGTTTTAAAATGGTAGGAATTTTGCAAATTTTAACATAATATTGCTACAACCCCCTTAACGGGATTAAACGAATTTGAGGGTGCCATTCGATAGAGGACTATTTTAGACACCCACATACCAAAAATCAGCGACATGGTTTTTTTTGTTAAAAAGATAGGATTTTTTTAAGATTTCCAATAAAATTGCTACAACCCCCTTAACGGGATTAAATGAATTTGAGGGTACCATTCGATAGAGAACTATTTTAGACACCCACATACCAAAAATCAGCGACATGGTTTTTTTTGTTAAAAGGTTAGGATTTTTTTAAGATTTCCAATAAAATTGCTACAACCCCCTTAACGGGATTAAACGAATTTGAGGGTGCCACTCGATAGATGGGTATTTTAGACACCCACATACCAAAAATCAGCGACATGGTTTTTTTTGTTAAAAAGATAGGATTTTTTTAAGATTTCCAATAAAATTGCTACAACCCCCTTAACGGGATTAAACGAATTTGAGGGTGCCATTCGATAGACGGGTAATTTAGACACCCACATACCAAAAATCAGCGATATGATTTTTTTTGTTAAAAAGATAGGATTTTTCTAAGACTTCCCATAATATTGCTACAACCCCCTTAACGGGATTAAACGAATTTGAGGATGCCATTCGATAGAGGACTATTTTAGACACCCACATACCAAAAATCAGCGACATGGTTTTTTTTGTTAAAAAGTTAGGATTTTTTTAAGATTTCCAATAAAATTGCTCCAACCCCCTTAATGGGATTAAACGAATTTGAGGGTGGAATTCGATAGAGGACTATTTTAGACACCCACATACCAAGAATCAGCGACATGGTTTTTTTTGTTAAAAAGATAGGATTTTTTTAAGATTTCCCATAATATTGATACAACCCCCTTAACGGGATTAAACGAATTTGATGGTGCCATTCGATAGAGGACTATTTTAGACACCCACATACCAAAAATCAGCGACATGTTTTTTTTTGTTAAAAAGATAGGATTTTTTTAAGATTTCCAATAATATTGTTACAACCCCCTTAACGGGATTAAACGAATTTGATGGTGCCATTCGATAGAGGACTATTTTAGACACCCACATACCAAAAATCAGCGACATGGTTTTTTTTGTTAAAAAGATAGGATTTTTTTAAGATTTCCAATAAAATTGCTCCAACCCCCTTAATGGGATTAAACGAATTTGAGGGTGGAATTCGATAGAGGACTATTTTAGACAACCACATACCTAAAATCAGCGACATGGTTTTTTTTGTTAAAAAGATAGGATTTTTTTAAGATTTCCCATAATATTGCTACAACCCCCTTAATGGGATTAAACGAATTTGAGGGTGCCATTCGATAGATGGGTATTTTAGACACCCACATACCAAAAATCAGCGACATGGTTTTTTTTGTTAAAAAGATAGGATTTTTTTAAGATTTCCCATAATATTGCTACAACCCCCTTAACGGGATTAAACGAATTTGAGGATGCCATTCGATAGATGGGTATTTTAGACACCCACATACCAAAAATCAGCGACATGGTTTTTTTTGTTAAAAAGATAGGATTTTTTTAAGATTTCCCATAATATTGCTACAACCCCCTTAACGGGATTAAACGAATTTGAGGGTGCCATTCGATAGAGGACTATTTTAGACACCCACATACCAAAAATCAGCGACATGGTTTTTTTTGTTAAAAAGATAGGATTTTTCTAAGACTTCCCATAATATTGCTACAACCCCCTTAACGGGATTAAACGAATTTGATGGTGCCATTCGATAGAGGACTATTTTAGACACCCACATACCAAAAATCAGCGACATGGTTTTTTTTGTTAAAAAGATAGGATTTTTCTAAGACTTCCCATAATATTGCTACAACCCCCTTAACGGGATTAAACGAATTTGAGGGTGCCATTCGATAGAGGACTATTTTAGACACCCACATACCAAAAATCAGCGACATGGTTTTTTTTGTTAAAAAGATAGGATTTTTTTAAGATTTCCCATAATATTGCTACAACCCCCTTAACGGGATTAAACGAATTTGAGGGTGCCATTCGATAGAGGACTATTTTAGACACCCACATACCAAAAATCAGCGACATGGTTTGTTTTGTTAAAAGATAGGATTTTTTTAAGATTGCACAAATTTTTTTTACTACCCCTGCATCGAGTTTGAGCGAATGTTAGGGTGGTATTCCATAGATGAGTGACTAAGTGGCGTACCTACCAAATTTTTTTAAATTATCTTTTGTTTTAAAAAAGCTAGGAATTTTTTTTATATTTATTGAATATGGATATAATAATTATTCAGCAACCCCCAAGATGTAATTAAACAATTTTTTGCGTTCTTCTTAATTGTCAAGGTCATGTGAAATGCCCATATTTGGTTTAATTTAAAGAAAAATTATTTTTAAAGAAAGCTATAAATGTTTAAATAATTGTAATTGATTTTTTCCACCCTGGGGGTGCTTAGGGTGAGAAGTTGTAAATTTTAGGGTTTGGTTTAATAGATTGATATATGTTTAGTGTATATTCCAAATATCAAAAGGATAGGATTATAATTAAGGGAGATAGAAATTTTTTAATTTTCATTTAGTTATTGCTGGTAGTTATTGCTAAAGGTACCCGCCTGGTATTATTTACGTTCGCAATTTTCGATGCTCTTTAATAGAATTACGTAAGGAATTAAAACAACACTTACCGGGATTCCCCATGAAATCGTCCCTTTCTAATAAGGAATGCGGTGGTTGGAAGCCGTACGCCGGTAGCCAAGGGTTGCTTCCAGATAAATCCACAGGTTGACCGGGCCAGTCGCTGAACGCGATTTCCTCCATAGCCAAGAGTCATTCACACGACGGTCATCCAACGGTATCATCCGCCGTAATTAGCTTTTACACCAAACTATGCACTAAGATATCAAAATAGATCGCGCAACATAAAAATCCTTCACTTTTGCACTTTAAATCGATCGGAACATCGTAAAGGACCTCAGCACCGACGACACTCTTATCGACGTAAACTGATTACACCGCAATAATAGTAAACTAAACTTACCAAACACTTAAACCGCCCACTTTTTGATAAAATTTTATTAAATAAAAGCGCGCACGATTGAAAACAACCATCGACGAACTAAAGTATCACATTCCAACTTCCTCAACAAAACACCGTGTGCAGGTAAATGTTTGAAAAAATGCACACGATGCACTTTTTATTGTACAACTCGCACATTAATACATAAACGAACGCGGTAACTATACAACTATTAAAAAAATAATAAATAAGAATGGAAAGCAACAGACTTAATATTCCCACGTGAACGAAATCGACCAATGGGAAAGACGAGAGGTGCAGGTTTGTCCTCTTAACTCGAATATGAACATTCTACGTGCTTTCAAAGCCGCGTTTACAATAGTCTATCCAAACAGGTATTATAAAGTCAAATTGCTCAAATCCGCTTTCAACATTTCCTTACTTACTGTATCAACAACAACATCCGCGAAATATGGAAAAAAACAAAAGGACAAAAATCAAAATGCCATCTCAAAATATTTTCGCTTTGTCGATACGCGATATCCAACTAACGGAATACCTACTTAACTGATTCTTATTTAATCTTAATCCTATCACCTATCATGAATAAATGTCGTCCGTTTCCAAAAAAGATGAACTTTAGAGGCGCAACTAGCGAGGTGCGGTTGGTGCGAAGCACGCGGACCCCCGTCGAAGAAGGGCCGGGTCCTTGTTCGATGTCACCTTCTCAAATATAATTTTTTAAATTAGTTTTAGTCCCAGCAAACAATTTGTATTGTTGAAAGTTAAATTTCACAATTCAGAAGTTCACTAAAGGCGGAGACACGCACAAACAGGCTTCTAATCCAGTTTACTTGTGTAGTTTTGGCCTGCCTGAACGATATACAGACGGGTTTGGCCTGGGCATTCTCTAATTTTTCGAATTTACTGAGTTCGAAAAGTATGAATAAAAAAACTATTAATAAATTTATTATTAAAAGTCCTCACTATAGTAACTTCGCATACGGACTCTCGAGTGCTTATTAGTACGCCAGCACTGGAAATAACTCACTTACTAGGTATCGAGGCACTCTTTCATGAAATTTTGGACTAAGTACAGAAAATAAAGAAGAGATGCTGCCAAGCTTTTATTTTTACTATACTTTAGAAGAGGACTTATTCTTTAATCATTTTTCAGTGCTCCACCAATAATCTTTCAAGAGTAAATCTCTTTATATTGCAATATTTTATACATACAGGGTTATTCAACTTCCATTAACACTATAGGGATCTCAGAAACTGTAAAGAGATACAAAGTTAGTTAAATGGGGGCAAAGTTTTGGGGCGTAATTGGATAGTAGATAAGTATTATTCAAAAAGCAAAATTTAAAAATTAACATTAGGTTCCGAGATTTTTAAAAAATCGAAATTTTCGAAAATCTTATTTATTTTTGTGTGAAGTTACTTTCAAAGATATCAGAAAATTAAACGCACGTTTTCATTGCACCTTTTTTGTCTCAACAAGATGTCAATTTGAGATTTTCATAACAACGTTTCGGTTTTGAATTACCATCAACTCAAAAATTCTAAATACGGACTTGAATTTTTTATTTTATTTTTGAGTTTTAGGTTTGTTCCTAAAAACAGTCGAACCAGTTCAGAACGGTTCAGAACTGAACAGCGCAAGCGCACATTGAAGTTGGCAATACAAATTTCAATCTGCGCACACTCCGCCCAGTTACGAACTAGTTCGAGCTTTGTAGGAACAAACCTAAATGCGCCAAAAAATAAATTTTTTCTTCAAACGTCAAAAAAAGTTGACATTTTGTTACTGAACAAGTAAGGTTAAAGTTCTACTTTTACATCCTAGGAGGTAAAAGTGAACTTTTACCTCCCAGGAGGTAAAAGAAAATTCTAACCCTAAATATTTACATCAAATTGTAACGTAAAATGATATTTCTAAGCATTTGTAATATAAAAAGGTAATGTTTTTATAAATTTTTTGTTATAATTTATTCGTTGCATTTAATAAGTAGCTTCTTTTTACAAGTTAAAGTTAATTTTTAAAAATATTTGACAATTGAACTACAAATAATTTTCAAGAGATGGCGACACTTCAAAAATTTTTTTTTGGTTTTTCTAAGTTTTACGTTTGAAGAAAAAGTTAAATGTTTCATACGGAGTACAAATACTTTTTTTGGCTCGTCAGTACCTAGTTGTCAGACTCAACTTCGTTTCGTCTGACAAGCCCTACTGACTAGCCTAAAAAAAGTGACATTTTTACTGCTAATCAAACAATATACTATTTATTTAAAATTTTTGCGTTGGTGATGGTAATTCAAAACCGAAAAATTGTCATCGTGTAGGAGAAAAAAATTGCATTGAAAATGTATGTTTAGTTTTCTGATCTTTGAAAATGGTAAAAAAATAAATAAGATTTTCCGAAGTTTCAATTTTTTAGAAATCTCGGGACGTAATGAAAATTTTATGATTTTTCTTTTTGAAACATTTGAATTTTTTGCAATTAAAAATTTGCCTCCATTTAACCAACTTTGTATTTCACAGCTTCCAAAATCCCTATAGCGGTAATCTAATTTTGAATAACTCTGTATTAAATCATTTTATTTTAAAAGTTTAAAATGATAAATAAACGCTCTTGGTTAAATACAAAATTTGATAAGATATTTTCGCACATTTGGTCGTTGTGATTAAATTTTCCAACATTTTGTTTCAGTCTTATTTTAAAATTTGGTATGAAATGTTGTGTCTTTCTAATACCTATAGTGCTTTTTTGTGTCTTTTGCATTTTTGAGATAGTTCACCAATTTAGCGGTTTACTTGGTTTAAGCTTAAGGTAATTAGATTTTTTTATGAAATCTTCAACGTTGCTTTTTGATTGCGTTCATAATATTACATGAGTCATTATTCGTTGGTGATAATAATGTATAGGTAGTAGGTATGTGTAATTGTAGCTTAAAATTTCACTAGCAAGAGCATTACTAACGTGTAGGGGCGTACTTAGAGGGGTGCGCTGGGTGCGAAGCACGCGACCCCTGTCTAAAAAGGGGCCCTGTCAGCTGTCATCTTTTCTCAAATTTAATTTTTAATAAATAATTTTAGCTGCAGTAAACAATTTGCAAGGTTGAAAATTATAAATTAAATTTTAACAATTCAAAACAAACATGTCACCCAAGAAGAATTCCTAAAAAAATACAAAGATGTAATGGTGAATAATTATTAGAAGGCGCAATTAAATTTTGTTAAGCCTCTAGTTATGCTAATTGATCATTTCAATTAATTTTAACAAAACTGTTCTGATTGCAATTAAATTGTAAGTTTATCTGCACACCTGGCAGTTCAGAATCTCTATGTCGATGGTGCATATCAGTCGAAATTTGCAATTATATTTGGGATTATGTCGGTCCGTGCCGGTCAATACCTGCAAGTTTAAGTAATAATAATCGATACGTTTAATTACGTATATTTAATTAAGAATGTGATACGGGATTTTTGTTGGATTTTCTTACAGTTTTAATCGAGGTATTTAAAAAAACTTTGTATAGTTTTAACTTACTTTAAGAAGATCCAAAACCATCGACTAATAATAATTAACACCTTTTCGTTTTGTTTCAGATGAGTGGAGCATATTCTTTTGATTTCTAGACAGGATCTTAATGAAAGGTAAGTCCTCAAAGTTGAGGATTTTTCATAAACTCCTATTTTTTTATTTTAAATCGTTTACTAACAAAGACTCAAAGAGTGAAATAGAATTTCGGAGAAACTTTTCGGTTTTTTAAAGTAATAGATAAGATCAAAATCGAGGTGATCGTATTCGTGCCGATCTCTTGGGGATTAGCTATTTTTGAGTGCCACTGAATAAGAAAACCCAGTTGGCACATTGGACACTAAATATAATAGCTTCAGGCAGGAGCGTTCTGAGCTCTGTTGATTTAGGGAGAGGGTGGAAAACCACGGAAATATTAGTCGCATTAAAACGTGTCTATCGCGCAGGTCGGTTTTAAAATCAGAAAAGCTCTTAGTCACTACGATGTTGACGATCTTTTTCTTAATTTGCATTATAATTTAATAGCTTTATTTTAATTACCAATTTATGACTTTATAAGGTTAAACTGCGCTTCTATAAAAACTCGATACGATGTTAAAATCTACTAACATAAGTAATATTTTTGTGGCTCACCCAGTTTTTGGCTATAGCCCTCCAGATTGACCCACTAAAAAAATATCTAGTTATGTGCCTGCTTTCGTAATATCGATGTAAACTGATTCCCCTATCTTTACCGCAATATGATTGGTTGATTTTGGTGCTGCAAAAAGAGAAACCGAGTTTCATCTTTAATCTTATTTTTTTAATTGCTCTATTCGTTAATTCGTTTACATTTTATGGTTAAAAGAAAGAGGAATGGAAAAGAAAATACGAGAAATTGTTTCCTAACTGTACTTATTTTTGAAAAAAATATCTATAAATAGAAAAAACTTACTCATTTTATTACCTATCAAAGTAAAAAAAGAACATTTTAATCGGACTGTATACTTACGAAAATGCAGTGTAATCAAATCCGTCATCTTTGATTCAAAATTGGAGATGACTCAAGCGATAGAGCGGGGGAGGGGAGAGGACTTAGTCGCAGTCTAAACATCGTTTAGTATGAAAATTCGTTATAAAATCGATTTGTGGTAAAGTAAAATGATTATTAACGAGGATGGGTATATGAGGCCCTCAATCTGTATTTTGCGGAAAGGTCCCCAAATTCTTAATTATCTGTGTAAAAGTAACCACACTAAGTTGCATCTTATCGTTTCATTAGCACATATTAAATTTGACTTGCATATCGTTATTATAGTTATTGAGATATCTAACTGGAACAAGCTTCGCGAATCACCCGGTATAATTAAATTAATAAAGCGCATTTGTATTATTTAGAAATTCAAGTTTTTTTCAACTAAAATATAAAGTCAGCCTCACAATTATTGGTCACCTTGGCTATACGAAAGGGTGGTTATTAGGCAACAACGACAAAAGGACAGAAGGGGAGGTTTTGTTGATTTACTACTTGTTCCCAAAATAAAATTACCCCTTAATTTAAGTAGGGTGTGCTATGATGATTGCATCCACAATTATTAGTGCTAAACGTATAACCAGGGTGGCCATTAAATGTGAGGCTGGCTGTACTTGGAACCTCCTAAAGATCATTTCTTCTTCCAAATCTCAATTGCCACTTAAATGTAGAAAAATACAGTATAAAAGGGAAAGTATAAGACTAATTAAATGCCCACCTCGTTTTGTTAATTTTTAACAGTTCTTGATGGGAAAATTATAGCCTACTTAGGCACATTTTTTGCATTTACATTTTTAAAGGCAACGTGAGAATTTTTTTTGCAAAAAGAGAATTTTATATTATGGAAAATTGTTAATTAAGTTAAAAACGACAATTATAATGCGATGCCTACGGTGTTAGCGTACATAATTAGTTTGATGTTAAATTTATGTACTTATTGTTTTAGTGTATTATTCAGAACTAAGTATGCACCGAGTATTCTGAAGTGCACAATTCCTCATCTCCCATAGCTTCTCCGGTCAGTGACGTATATTAGAGGGTTTCCTTTTCCCGGGTCCCAAAATGCAGTGCTTTTGCACCTCACGTTTTCCCTAATAAATACCCATACGTTGCTGGTCTATGATTTTATATGGGTTCATAAAAAAACAAAGTCGAATAATTATGATACAAAGGATGGAAGAATATTTATTTTAAGAAAACGTACGTCTATGTACCTAATAAGTACTAAAAATACATAGCCGACACAGACACTATAGGTACACATGGGCATGTAATTTTGTACTTGTTAAACGATTCGATACCTATACCTAATCTAAAAAAACTTTTATAAAAATCAGGAAATATTTATAAAATAAAAGAAAAGAGCGTGATCAAAGTTTTCTTCATACAGTCTATATTATGAGGGCACATTTTTTGTTTTTAACTTCTTCATAAATTCTTTGGCCAATTTATCTCCTTGTCTATTTTCTAAGGCTTTAATTGCGTCCGTGGCTAAAAATATATACAATTAATATTAAGTTTTAACCAAAACAAGAAGCTACTTACAGAGATCGTTGGGTCTGTTGAGAACGAGGCGAATTTGCGGTAAGGAACTTATGTCGTCCGAAGTTACTGCCACTTGATTAAAGTTAATGAAAGCTTCGCCGATTAATTGATTACTCATTCCTAGAAAATCTTTATCTCTTACGATAAACATAATTAAACCGTCGGGAGTTTTTCTTTGATTGGGCGTTAAGTTTCTACAATTTTTACCTTAATTAAAGCTTCAAGTATCGAATGTTAACTTACAAAATAAATGTTTCGTCGTATAAAGGAAATAGATTTTTGCTATGTGTTTGAGTTTTAGGTTTTGGTACTGTGGTGAATTTCTCTTCGGGTAACAATACGATCCTAACGTAAGAATCGCTAAAACCTGAAACACAATTGTTTGAATTAAAAAATTTTGCTACAATTTATCCTAGGTATGTGTACCGTTCGAATCCATGGCTATTAAATTTCTCGCATTTATAAGTTCTACTTTTAAATCGTTGTTGATAAATTGCGCTCTAACGGATATTTCCCCATAAGAGGAGCTTTCTAAAGTTTGTTGTTCGTTCCACCTGTCCAAATGGATCTACAAACACGAATTTAGGTGAGTTTTAGACGTAAGCCTCCGTTTATGCCAAATAACTTACTTGGTGTATCAGTTGGGTGGTTTCCATTCCGTTAATTTTCAACAAATAATCTATTCGTTTCAAGCCGTCACATTCTGCAGTTACATCTGATTGTTTGAAACTTTTGACCATTAGCTGTAAAGTCTCTCGAAGATTTGCGAAAAAGCTTGGTGGCCTCCTTTTTTCGATGTTCGATTGTATCAAGTCGGTTAAAATACTTCCTAAATAATCCCAAATTATCTCTAAAGTTCTCTCGAAATTATCGGAATTTAATTCTTCGTGAAGCGTTTCCAAATTTTGATCCAAATATCTCATAACTTTATCTATGCTGTTACTATCTTGGTGTAATAACTCGGCTCCTTCGATTAGCAGCTTTTTCATGGCCGGTTTCATCTGAAAAAATAAATTTTCAAAACTGGTTTGGAGAACTTTGAGAAAACAAACCTTGGTCGCGACGATTTCCAAGAGTTCGATAATTTTGTTTCTCACCGTATCTATGGAATTTTCCAACACGTTTCCTAAAGTTTCTCGGCATCTTTGCGCTTCGACCGGTCCTCTTACGTCTGCCAACTTTTGAAGAATATTTTCCAAATCTAATTGTTCGCTAAACGGTTTCAACGATTGACAAACGTAATCGATATTGTTTATCGCGAAGCACCACTCTTTTGTTACGTCGAATCTTTTCTCGTACGAATTTTGCATATCTCCCATTCCTTCGACTTTGGAATCGACTTTGTCCGCGTAAAAAACGCAACAGCGACAAATATCCTGCAAAAATAGAGTTAAGCGTCATAATTGTATATTAGCTATTTTGTGTGCATCTTACGTCGATTATTTTAGCCACGAAAGTGTAAGAACCTTCCACGTCGGGCCAATTTAATTGATCCCAGAATATTTTTATCTAGAAATAATTAAGATAATTAAGTTAAGCGGGTATGGTTTTCTTTTAATTGTACCTGATGAAAAATTGTTAGCGTGTCTAAAGCGGAAGTACTATATTTGACGGTGTCGTCGACGGGGTTTAAATTGTCCAATTCGACCGCTTTTTCTATACGTTGCAAGGCTTTAAAAACTGCTATGTCCAACCATTGGGCGACACCACCGTGAAACCATTTGTGGAAATTTTTTATGTCGAACGAATCGTAGTCGTTCGGACACAATCCTTTTCCCAAACTGAAAAGATTACCCCGTTAATCGTTTTCTATAAAGCTCCCCATGTCCCCATACACACTACCGTTTCCTGCGTCGTCGGAACTTTCGGGATTGAATTGAATTCCGGGCCACCACCATTAACCATGAAGCGCGTGCTTTAAGGCCTTTAGGGGGGGGGGCGAAAAAAAGGAAAATAGTAAAGGAAATTTAATGCTCTACAACTTCTTTTCTAAAACTTCTACTGCAAAACGAGACCTGAGGTGCTAGAGGCAAAAGTTTGACGAAAAACATGAGGAAAAAGCTTTTTTTTCATACATTTACGATTTTTACGGACGGATATCTCAAAAACTATAAGGAATAGATAAAGATGAATTAAAGTAATCTTGTAGGAAATTTAATAAGCTTTCATTTTACTAAGATCAATTTTTTCCCTAGGATACACCGTTTACGAGATATAAGAGAAGACCCCAAAAACGGGACTTCCTCTCTCCTTTAGCCATGTAGCTAGCACCGGGGTCTTTCAGTATTTTTACCTCCTAACTAAGGTAGTGTATTGTTGTAGGAACCCGAAAATAATTAACGCCCGAGGTCCCAACGTTCTTTGATCTGGCCCTAACCACATACAAGTCGTGCAGGGACCGTCTTTCCCTGCTTCGCGAAACTCAAATTCCGTATAGTCGCGGTCTAGCTAGTTTTACTCACGAGAATTTTTTCGGAGTTGAGCGTTCAAGAAAAAATCAACAATTTGTTACTTGTCAGAGTTCCAGGAACGCGGGCAAAAATTAAGCGGGCACCGGCACCATCCTTTATTTCCGACACGATAAGCCGTAATCTGCAATTTTGGAATTGAGCCCGGTTTTGAGCGGGATAGATATTATCGCTGCTCGGAATCTTGTAAGAATGTTACTTTATACTTACACTACAAATCTTTGCAAAGCCAAATATAACTCGAATAATTTTGTTCCTAATACTAGCGGCTCGTTTGCCTCTGCAGCAGTGACGCAATTTGATTCGTAGGATATCTGCTTCAAAGATTTGCATATGGAAGTGACTTCGGGTTCCATCAAATTCGCCACTTGGCTTTGATATACATCGTAAAGTGTTACGGCATAAGGTATATTTGTGATTCTAAAAATAATGGAAATTAAATTAAAACTAGGCCTTTGGGTAAAACTTACTCTTGAAACATTTTATCGTAAAACTCGACGGCCTTTTGCAAATCTGTGCGGACGAGCTGTATAATTTTGTTCAAATAAATGAGAGCTTCTTCGGGAGTATCATCTTGTTTTTGTTGGTTTTGTAATAAAAATTTAAACCAATTTTGACCGCCGTTGACGACGGCATCTTTTAAAGTCAAATCGATACAATTATTTGGTTCTTTTCCCTTATAACTCGACCAAGGGTACAAATTCTCGGGAAATAATTCGACTTCTTTAGGAGGTTCTAAATTTTGTAACTTGGAAATTATTTTCAAAACTTCCATCAGCTGTTGAGCCGCGCTTTTTTCGTTGCTCGATTTTTTTCTGATTTTTCTTATTATGGAGAAACACGACGGTAAAAGTTTTTTGGACGCTTCCCAAAACATTTTCAAGTCGTCCTCCGTTACTGCCGGAGAGCTTAAAGGTTTGACGAGTGTATCGAGTAACGTATTAAAGACGGAGAAATTTAGAGGATGCTCTCTGTGAACGGAAGAATAAACCGTCCACGCGGCTAATGCTACATCTTTCGCCGTTAAACCGGACAGGACGCGATGTTGAGTTAATAGTTCTTGCGGCTGGGCTTTAAAGTAACCGTTCCAAGAATACGAACTAGCCTAGAAATCGATTAGCGAGATAAAGAAAATATTATAAAAAGTATAGCAGTAGGTACCTTAAGAAGGTCTAATTCGTGCAACAGGAGAGTGTGTAACAAGTGCTTATGTTCTTGAACTGCCACTTGACTGTCTTTTTCAGAACCAAAAGCAATGTGAAGTTTTACAACTCCACGACGATTCGATTTTCCTTTTTTGTCCAAACGATACCACATGGTCATTCCTGTCGCAGGAATACTCTAAAAGATACCATTAGAATATGTTAAGAAGGAAAGTTCGATTTGGTTTTGGAATATAAAAGGGAAATGCTAGACTACACGAACACTTGGACCACAAGCTCCAGCGAGTCGCGTGCAAAAAACTAGCTATTTTGAACGTGTTTTACATACAAGATTTTATGTATTTTTATATAAATATTGTTAAAAAAGCATAAAATCGATATAGTTGATAAATAATGGAGCTATAAAAGTGTTCCAATCGCTTGTGCCACCCGGTATAAATAATAATAAATAATTAGCTACCTGCAAGGGTATTTTTGCTGTTCCAACTAATTCGTTTTTATGTTGTCCGGCCGTAGCAGTAACCGCAATTTCTTTTAATAATTTTCTCGCGCCCTTGACACCTTTAACTTGAAATATCTTGCCAAATTTTTCTCCGACTGTTTCGGCCGGATCGAAATCCCAAACTTCCAAACATAAAAAGTCTTCCACGTTAATATCTTTGACCGGTCTAAAAAAAAGAAGTTGAAAAGCGTTCTCGGGAGTATTTGAAGAGAAACGTACAGAGCAAAATGTTCTTCCCACAGGGGATTTAAAGTTCCCAATTTGACGCTGGTCGTGTAACGTCTGGACGTGTTGGAATTGAGAAATAAGGTTACGAAGGGATCGCTCAAACCGTTACTGTCTTTGGCCATCAACTCTTTCGCTTCTATTACTTCGACGTTTACTAAAATTTCGGGTGGTTTTCTGTCTTGGGCTTCTTTTAATAATTTTTTGTGTTTCTCGTTATTTACTTTAAACGCTTCTTGTACGTAAGTAAAAAGCGACGCCTGACCAGTTTCCACATTTTTATCGAAGCCTACGTTGTGGAGTATTTCGTAGAGAATTTCAGAATATAATTCTTCCACCTGCAAAATAAAATGAAAACTTTAATTTGGATCGGTTTGTTTAGAGTCCTTCTTTTCGTTCATATTTTAACTTACGGTCATAGACGCGATATAAAGATTTACTCGACTTTTGAGCTCATCTTTTTTTAAACCTTTGAAATGATTTTTTGACAAGGAAAAGCGTCGTTTAATTTTCAACGTGAGACCGTTTCCGTTTAACGTTTGAAAATTTTTGGGTAGTGTGTTCATTTTGAAATGCGAGTAAATCACTTTTTTTACATTATTTTATTTACAATCGACGATCGAGAAAAATCGGCACAACGCTTAACGAGCCGCGGGGTTGATACTGAATGACTACGATAATTTTAGTGCCAAAATCTATTCTCGTCAAAGTTACGCGTGTTTAATAATATTTTTACCTATCGATTCTTATAATAATTTGTTTATTTAATTTTTTTTAAAACGCAAATGAACCATTTTTTGTCAAATTAATTTGTTTTAAAATTTGGTGGAGGCGTCAAAAATTAAAATTTTTGAGTGTTTACACATTCTTCTTCTGATCTCCATACCCTTTAAGTTTATCTGTAAACTTAATAATTTAGTAATTTAAAATAAGGAGTAACGGAAACCATCACTAACATTTTTCATATACAGGGTGTTTACGGTCTTCTTTTGTTTCCTTTAAGGGATGATAATACATGTCAAAAGAAGTCGAAAAATATCAAAACACCTTAGTAAAAGTTGTATGATAAGAGAAATAATAAATGTTTTAGTTTTAATGAAAATTATTAACTTTTGTGAAATCAAGTGCACTTGAATTACTTAATTATAAACATTTTATAACAATTGTTCAAAATTATTATCATGCTGTTGTATGGAAAGTCTCACTCGACATGTACAGTCAGCCTCAAAATTATTGGCCACCCTGACGTTTAGCCAGCGTGGTTATTAGCCAACAATTAGTGTTTAGATGTCGACGAACTAAATGACCAAAATGCAAAAACCCCACTTGTCGACGCACTTAAAGGAACATCTTCTAAAAGTTCAAGCAAATTGTTTTTCAAAGAAAGTAGATATAGATATGACAGCACAAAAATGGACCATTAAGTTGTGAGTTTACTAACTGACCCATATGTTTAAAGACAATCTCTGCTGGTAATGACCACGACAAACACCATGCATTTGTTATGTTACATACAATATCTAGATTTTATTTAATAAATTAATAATTTTCATTAAAACTAAAACATTTATTATTTCTCTTATCATACAACTTTTACTAAGGTGTTTTGACATTTTTCGACTTCTTTTGACATTTATTATCAACCCTTAAAGGAAACAAAAGAAGACCGTAAACACCCTGTATATACCTTATACAGGGTGGCCTGGGTTTTTTCCCCAGCATAAATATTTTTTTTAAAATGGGGAAATTGTATAAAAAATGCTCAATTTTATAAGAACTTTAAATCGTAGTAATTTTCTAAATTCGATTTTGATCAAAAGTTTTCCTCGACTTGTCCTTTCAGTTTCATCCGTACTTTAGAAGTTTCCCATAAATTTTTTGTGTATATTCTCTATTTCGGAAGATATAATGCTGAACGACACATTGTCGACCACCCTGTATAGCTAAAAAATGTTTCCCTATGAAAAGTTTTTAATATTTCCCTTATTTCGCAATATACACCGGACAATGAAAACTGTACCACCCTGTATTTAACTAATAAAATTATTGTCTCTAATAGATATTTCATCATTACATTGATTTGGTCCTATCGGAAAACCTTGAATTTATACCTTGAAGTAGGTACTATAAATAAATAAATTAATGGAAACAAATCATTAATCGATAAAAGCATACAAAACTTTTGCTCTAATCAATAATTTGGTCTTATGAATAAAGTCGGTATTTTAGTGTATACCACGGTAATAAATATAGAAGGTATGCCGAGGGGCTATCATAGCACACGTATCGTAGCGAACTAAGGCCACTTGTGAACGACTTTATAAGACAGAGAAAGCACGTTAAGGAATATTGTCGCGCCAATATAAGACACAGAAAGCACTAAGGGATATTATTCGCACCAATTTAATGTGTTTAATCAGTCATCAAAATTATTAATAACGATTTATTTTATTAAAAGCTAATAAATTAATACAAAGATGCGTTACTTAGCCAGGGTAACCTACGTATTAATCCTCTTTATATGCCTTCTCTTTCGCCGCTAGTGTTCAAGTTTTGCTTCAACTCAAATGTTCGTTGGCATACCTTCTATATCTATTACCGTGGTGCCTACCTACATATTTAGTAATACGCCACAATGGCTTATATCTTATATGTATAAAAATCGACTTCACAAATCGATTTCATAACAAATTTTTATACTAAACGATGTTTTGGGGACCCTTTCTGTCCTGGGGCCTTCCGGCAACGCGGGCCCTGCGGGTTCGTTATTTACGCCACTGAGTATGAACTATTTACATTGACAGTAGTGGGGAATTGGTATAGTGTAGACGTGTAGTAGAAGTATGGCACCATTACCCTTACGGTTACCAAACTGATTTAGGCCGAGTTTTTCATTGGGAGTTTAAACTACGTTTCATCTGAACGAAGTTCAGGCTCATGCGCCGTAACTCGTTTATGTTACAGTAAAAGTACAGCCCATGAGATTGACCTTCGTTCAGATGGAACGTAGTTTAAACTCCCAATGAAAAACTCGGCCTTAGATTATGATCGAGCAGTAAGTAAGTTGCGATCCTCAACACGTGGATTTTCTTTTAACTGTTATCATCAGCGACTGCGTAGATTCTTACTGCTCAATCATGATTGTCATCTAGACTCTAGATTAAGTTTGGTAACGGTGCCATCGTTCTACACGTCTAACAATACAATTCACCACTACTGTTTATGTAAATGGTACTTTATACAATGCTTTAACCTGAGGACCACGAATATTAAAATATAGATTTTCCCAGATACTTATGTTATTTTCCTATGTTCTAAAATCTTGTTCTTTTCCGGTATATTAACTAATAGCTATCTACACAACTTACTTGAAATTTAAACTTACGTTTAAGGAAAACACAAAAAGGGCGGCCTTTTCCTCCAATTCTGCTGCATCGGAATCTGAACTAAGAAGGAGCTCTTCGACACCACTTCCATTTTGCAATTCATCCGCTGTCGCTTGTCGATCGACACCATCCTCTGTAAGACTTGGAATTATTTGTGAAGCTTCTTCCGCTACACGTAAATTTTCTTGAAATTCTTCTTCTTGAGCCAAAACTGATTTTTCGCGAAGCAGTGAACCGAATCGTTCGAAAAATCCTCCATCTACTTCTTGAATTCTAAATTTAAATGTTGTCAACAATTTATTTTTCTATGTGTTGTCACCTAACTAAAAGTAGGCTATATCTATTAATTGTATCTACCATTGTATCTACCTATTAATTATAAGATTATTTTAAACGTCTTAAAAATACCACATTCATAAACGCAAATCCAAACAGCTGGTAGATGCTATCAATCTTTAATGTCGAATTATAATTAATTTGGTCTACTCACAACTGTTGTTAGCCAATAAAGTTGGTGTTAATTCTATCAACAAATCAAAAGTTCAGATTAAATTTACTTTTACTACTAAATTAATCCAGAACTTCATAGTATCGACTGTAAGGGTCGGTATTTCAATCTGCTATTAAAGTTACCAATAGCTATTCGCTTAATAATTTGTTAAAGAGGCTATATTGGCTCAAAATTACATCAAATAATTATTTTGATTGAAAATGTTCAGGTACAGGTAAAGGACGTCCAGGACTGGAAGACGAAGTTGACTCCTTGATCCTTATTATCTTATTAGCACAGCACCCTGCTGTGTTGGGTAGCAATAAAAAATGAGTTAAAAGCTTGGAGAGAAAGGTAAAAATGTACTTTGTATGGCAGTTGCAGGTATAAACCCTTTTAATGTGCAAAATATCTTCAACTTTGTCTTCCAGTCCTGGTCGTACTGTACTTTTATGTCTACATTTTAGTCGGTAACTTTTAAATGTCACTCTAAATAGAGAGATCGAGATGCGCTATTTTAGGACAGAATGACACTACAGAAGAGCCACATAACTGCATTAAAATTATAGGAATTTTCAAAGGTAAAGAAAGGTCTTCACATTCTAACAGCAGCGGCGGGCCAAATAATTTAAATATTCTCAAGTAAAATCTAATGAAACGTCCAAATTTGAATTATAAAAATTTGTTCAAGATCTCAAGTTAATACTTAAATTGTTATTGCAAATTAACTTCCAAGATTTGAAAAAAAAACAGATTTTAAACTTAATTGAGCTTTAAATAAGCAATCGTTACATGGAATGATAGATAACCTTTTGACCTGCTAAGAAATAAATCGATAGTTTGTAGAATATTTTTATTTTATCCAATAAAGAATATTATGCGCTATACAAAATGTTTACAATTAAAATAAAACAATGAGGGAGTACACGAAGTCAAGTTGACATTCGTTGGATTTCGCGTTTCCTAATAGTTATATTGTGGTCTCGCGATAAATTCTACACAAAGGATACGAGTTCCAAGTGATGACCTACCTGACTTAACTTGTCCAAAGTCTTACAAAGAACAATAACTTGTTATTGTTTTATGTTAGCTACTTTAGAGAAGCTCTTACATTATTATAATCTAGCGCTAAATTAATTAAAATGCAATAATAAAACGTGAAAACGTATAAAATCTCCTCGAAGAACTACTAAACTTAACTTACGTCTTTTTCTAGGTTTAAATTTCTTACTTGACTAGACCAGACCGATGTACGTTTACTTTAGCGCTTCTTCACTAAAATAAAATTATCTTTTAAAATTACATCATCGTACTTAGAAGAATCGTCGCTTAATTACTTTAATTTAATAGCATTTCTAACAACAGATTTGTCAACTCGATTTCATTTTACTATTTAACAAACATTCTAAACAATCTCGTAAAACTATGTTAAATTTACAACTTAAATTTAAAAAACTAGCACTTTCTGTTTGCTTTTGGAAGACCGGTTAGGAAGACTTCAATTCCGATTATTGTTTTCTTAGGATTTTAACAAATATTTCCGATGCAAGTATACTTTATGTACGTATAATCTTCGATACCGTGAT
This sequence comes from Malthinus seriepunctatus, assembly GCA_963924605.1. NCBI lineage: Eukaryota > Metazoa > Arthropoda > Insecta > Coleoptera > Cantharidae > Malthinus > Malthinus seriepunctatus. The sequence continues at coordinate 108,415 of OZ004601.1, forward strand.
GTGAACCTTCGCGTCCGAGCCCCGATTCTTTAACTCCACCGAACGGAGCCTCGGTCGTCGAAATCATACCTTCGTTAATTCCCACCATTCCACATTCCAAAGCTTTGTTCACACGAAACATTTGCGCGATATCTTCTGTATAAAAGTACCCGGCTAAACCTCTTTCTGTTGCATTAGCAATTTGCAACGCTTCTTCTTCCGTTTTAAACTTAATTAACGTTGCCACCGGTCCGAACACTTCTTCTGTATAAATCGACATGTTCTCTTTGACACGTATCAATACGGTAGGTTCGTAAAACAATTCACCCAGCGAAGATGCGGGTTTGCCACCGACGATGGCTTTAGCGCCTTTATCGAGTGCGTCTTGAACCATTTGAGAAACTTTATCGAACTGAGCTTGATTTATCAAAGGTCCGGTATTAACGCCCCTTTGTATGCCATTTCCCATTTTAATACCTTGGATTTCTTTTAAAAACGCTTCGATAAAACATTGGTAAACGTCTTCTTGTACTAAAAATCTGTTAGAAGCTACACAAGCTTGTCCACAATTACGGAATTTCGAAGCAAAAGCCCCTTTAGCCGCTTTACCGATATTTGCAGAGTTAAAAACAATAAAAGGCGCATTTCCGCCAAGTTCCAACCCCAATCTTTTAATTCCGGACGCGCATTGTTTATACAATAGTTTTCCTACGGCCGTCGAACCGGTAAAAGACAATCCCGCTATTAAAGGACTTTGGCAAAGATATTTTCCAATTTCGGCGGCGTGTTTACGATCACTCGTAATTACGTTAAAAACTCCTTCCGGTATACCGGCCTCGTGCGCTAATTGTGCTACAGCTAGTGCCGTTAAGGGCGTATCTTCTGCGGGTTTGACAACACACGTGCACCCGGCAGCTAGCGCGGCGCCTGCTTTACGCGTTATCATAGCGTGAGGAAAATTCCACGGTGTAATAAGTGCGGCTACACCGATAGGCTGTTTTGTAACCAAAATTCTTTTACTAGGCACAGGACTTTCTGTAATTTCGCCATATATACGTCTCGCTTCTTCCGAATACCACTCGATAAACGAATTACCGTAGGTAACTTCTCCTCGTGCCTCGATTAAAGGTTTGCCAGACTCGGCAGTCATAATTTCAGCTATACCGTCTTGATTAGCTTCCAGCAAATTAAACCAATTACGAAGTAAATACGATCTTTCTTTCGCAGTTGTATTTTGCCAACATTTAAAAGCTTCCGATGCAGATTTAACGGCGATTTCGGCATCTTCTACATTCATATCGGGGACCGACGTTATAACATTTCCGTTTGCAGGATTAGTAACTTGAAAAGTATTTCCACTTTTTGCACTTACCCAATGGCCATTTACAAAACATTTTTCTTTAAGTAAATTCATCGGTAACATTAATTTATTCATGGCTTGATTAGTTAGAAATCGCATATTTATAAAATAAAATTGCTTTTAAAACTTAAACGCGCAGTTAGAGATTAATACAATATAATAAGTAATTGAATAATTACGCAAATTAAATAATAAATTGGTCGAGGTTAAGTCAGGTTATGTTGTATTTCTAAACGTCAAATTCAAATCAAGTGTACGAGGACGAGGGGTCGTTAATTATATTGGGCGTTTGTCCTACACGGGTTATATCTATACTGTGCAATTCACAAAATGCATTCCCATTTAAAAATCAAACTATTAAAAGTAATTGCTTATTATTACTATTACGATATTTATCCTCGATAACTGCATCCTGCATCCTACGTTGTTGTAATACCTGTGCTAATACGTTATGTACTATTATTTAATTTTCTATAATTTTATAATTAAAGAAAGATTAAAAGAAAAAATGTTTACGTAAAATCCTAATATTGAAATTTACAGGTTTAACAGATAATTAAAAACTGTAGGTATGGGTAGATGGGTACTCGGTATTTGGGTAGATAATTTAGCTGCCCGCAACCTATTTCTTTCTGTACTAAATAAATTAATAAATGTAAATATAAATCGTGTAAATTACGTGTCTTTTTAATTAATTCCTAACTTATGTTTGATTTTTTCGTTTAAATTCGACGATTTCTCAAGAAGATAAACATTACTATAAGTACATTATAATAAACGAAACGTTTGTTATTATGTATGTTTAATTAAAATTTTTCCTTGAATATTATTGCTATTTATGTTAATTATTGTACTTAAATATTTTAATCCTATGACATTTGATTCAAAATATTCTTATTTATTTACCAATTATTTTATATATAGGATGTTAAAAAACTGTCCAACACTTTAGGAAGTGATTCTTTTGCTAATTTTCATTATAAAAGTTTATATGAATGAACCAAATTAGCAGTTTTAAAATTACAGTGTTTAATAATAACAAAAGCAAAAAAAATTCGATTTTGACATTATTTATGTTCATTGTTCATATTGGAAATTAGTCAAAGAATCATCTCTTAAAGTTTTGACATTTTTTTTAACAGTCTCGGTACCATTGGATCATGATAATGATTACCATAGTAAATTTGCCCGACTTGATAAGCAGATTTCAAAACTTGTCGAATTTTTTTAATGACTGAAAAATGAGGGAATCTACGAAGGATTTTTGAAAATTCGAAAATCAAAATCTGAAACCATACCTACGCCTTCTTGAAAAGTGATATTTTGCAAAACAACGTAAATTTGAACCTAGGATAATTTTATAAAAAACGCACAACTTTGTACTCGAGAAACAAATTTTACCAAGGACCAAGGTCTACTTGAGAATTTATAAAAACAATTAGTAAATTTCCTCTAACATGTCATGTGAATATCTAAGTACTCAAATTCCTAAATAGACCACGAAATTAATCATGTTGTAAATTCGCAAAACTCACATCAAATATTTACCTAATATGTATGAAGTAGGTAGATATACTTACTAAATTAAGACATTTTTAGTAGCTCGGTTTAATTTAAAAATAATGTAATAGCCCAGTAATAGTATATTATAATACATGTGTATAAGAAAGACTTTATCGCATTAGCGACGAAAATTACAAGCGCGAGCTTGCGAGTGCTTGTAATGGCGCGTATGCGATAAAGTCTACTTATACACAAGTATTATACGCTATTTTTTATTATAATTGCAACTAAAACCTCTATAAAAGAGGAAAAATCTGTATTTAAAATTTGAAAATTAAGCGTGCCGATTTTGAATATATTTGTTGCCACAGAGATGTTTTGTGTTTACATAGGAGAACAACAGTCACACAACAGTTAATATTATTGTTGTTACCTAGACGACTTTATAGAGCACTTGTGCAATAAAGACGATTTTATGAACGCTTTTTAGTGTGAAATTGGAAGATTATAATGCAAGTATAATAAAAAATAAATTAAACTCATTAAAGATAATGAGTTTTTATAAACAATATGGTCTATACAAATTTTCTATTAGAGCAATGGTTTTTTCACAAAATGAGATTTAAAAAAGCTGTTTTCAAAAATAATACTAAGTCACTATGGTGGAAAAAAACATGCGCTCTGATGGACAAAAAAATTGTTTTACTCCGAGATGAACTAAGATGAAATTAAAAAAATATATATGAATTTAAAGCTGAAGGTGTCAGCTTTCATTTTCATATCCTTTAAGTTTTTCTGTTACATCTTGTAATAATAAATAACAAATTAAGTTTTTCATGTACCATTTTTTAAACAGCCAAGATATTTTGCTTGAAGAATTATTTTATGAGTTATTTTTCAAAGTTACATCAAGAGAAATTAATTACATATTTATTTTAAAAAAGCATAATGATTTCATATTTCTTCATTGTTTGTAAATTTTATTTTTAACAAAAATTTTGCCTCAAATTGCTATAAAATGGTTAAAATTAAACGGATTGAAAAAAATAAAAACTCATTATGAAGAAAATATGTCTACCTTTTGATGCACTTGTTAGATTTTACTTATTATCTCAAGATTCATTTTTCTATTGATTACGTTGAAGAAGTAGGAAAATAAGCAAGTTTTTCTTAAAATTTTTCCTAAATTAAAAGTACCGTACATTTTTAATAATCGTTTAAGGAAGCTTATACTCTAATATCCGAAAATTAGAACATCTTCGGATTGACTGGGACTAATAGAGCAGCTGTTGAATTCTGTTAAAAACTTGAACATTATCCAATGCTATGGAGATATTTAAACAGTGTCAGGAAACTGTTCTAAAAAGCGACTTATTAATTTATTATGCCTTTTAGAGAAAAATAATGCCCCCAAAAAAGTTAATTGCGTAAACGAGCACATATATACAGAGCGTTTGCTTTATCGTATCACATCAGATTTTCGATTATTGTCAAAGTTTCAAATAAATATTATGTACAAAAGTTGTTAGATGGATTATTTTCAATAATTTCTCCAAATGAGAAAAACAATTGAGCATCGAATTTTTTAAGTATTAAAAATTTCGAGGGTGTACCACAAAAGACCCCCCATAAAACGCGTTACTGTATGTTTTTCTAAAAACTATAATTAGTCACACGTTTGCCCCTTCGTTGAAGTTGAAGTTAGCTCAGAGGGTGAGGGTGGTGTATTTTCATCACATACTCAGGAGATGGCTCCCATCACATTTCAGCAACAAAATTGCCGTTATTATTATTTTCTCTTTCACCCTGATTTTGGAACTCTATTTGACTGGACTATAACTCGTTATTAAAATTATTGTTGTAACTAGATTAGGCGATTACGCGTAAATTTAAAAATAATTGTTGCGGTTAACTTCCGCAAACTATAAATTTTCTTTTCAAATTACAAAATTTACGTATTACTTTTTACTCTTTTTAGCGTCCTTTAACAGTTGAATCGTTTCTGTTCAATTAATATCTATGCGGTTAAGATAAATATAGGTACCTGATTTACGTATCTACGTAATCAGGAAGTAAAATAAGCAGTTACCTAATAAAAATGTTACCTTTGTTCGTGAATGAGCTCTTCTTTGGATCGTCTTTTTGTTAACATGTCACTACGAAATTTCCACATTATTTTTTGATTTTTTAAACTGGACATCAAAAACACGCGAGTGTGTAATAACTAGGTAAAATAAAATGATACTTTAAATTCTTTCACAGAGAGGTAGATACATAAACTACATGACCTTAAACACCACGTTGGGAAAATACCGATCATTGTTTTCGTATTTACCTACCTACATCTTGCGCCAACAACAAATTATAGACACGGCTAATAATAATACGGAATTCCCTCATTAATAATTAGAGAAGTAAAAAGTTAATTAGCTCCGGCGTGGAATGTTAAATGAGAAACGATTCAAGATGAAAAGTAAAGTGACGTTTACCTTTATACAAGTTGGAAAAAATTTATTTTAATTCCGTTTTGATAATTTAACTTAATCGTTTCCGACGAAAAAGTGAACAATTTCAATCACTCTAAACGGACGGCTTGTGTTTAACTTTTTACATTCCAAGAGAAAGTTACTTATCTATTATAATCGAGAAAAAAAAATTTTTTATTCCATTTCTTGACGTTTTGAGTCCCCCTGATTCCAAAAATGCACAAAAATCGGTCTGTAACTCTGGAGCAAAAACTACTGAACCGATTGTGATGAAATTTTATTTTGGCCACTTTAAAATTATTTCATTGGCAAACTAAGCTTTTATAAGAAATCTATACAGGGTGTCCAAAAATAAGGTGATTATTTTGGGCGCTTGTTTACAAATTTGGTCCAAGTTCATTTTTACTTGGCTATAAGATAGTACATCTGAGCTCCAATTGAAAAAAATATTTTTTATTCAAAATGGCGGCAAATAGAACGATTGTCCCATTTTGTGGTTTTTCCCTTATAACTTTTTGTTTAGTAAAGGTAATTACTACCTTTAAGGGATCAAAGTAGGTCAAAATTTTGAAATGGATTTTCTCAAAATTTCCTTTGCCATATTTTTTCTTTTTCGAATATGTTATAGACAACATAATTTTCTATCGAAATATAAAGTTTTATAAAAATCTCTAGAGCCGTTTCGGAGTAATGATTTTTTGAATGTCTGAACTTCAAAAAGTAATAGAATAAATTTTGTAATAGAAATGACAACTTGAAAATGGATATATATATCAATCTAATGAATATCTATTATTTGACACTATTTTCGGTAAACAAAACGCTTCCGGTTAAACCGTAATTTACAAAAATATAAAAATTTTTATAAACACCCAGTATATTTTTAAATACTTTGAAAGCTCGTAAAATTAGCTGTTACACGATATCAAACACTTTATATTTTGATTTCCAGTTTCACCGGAAATGGGATGAAATTTCTTAATTCAAAATTCTTAGCACCCTGTATATTTTTCAATAATTTGAAAGCTTGTCAAATTAGCTTTCTGAAGATATCAAATTAAATTTTAATAAACAAAAATACACAATTACAAGATTTGACTGGCGGGAAAAAGTTCCTCGTATCTTCACATCCGTTGTTTTAAATAATAATAATAATACATAATATTAGTTTATTTGTACGCAAATGAATTAATTAAAATAGAGGGGTATTATCTTTACTGGGAATTTTCTCAAAAACTTTTTCCAATCTTAGAGGTAATCGGTTAGTAAAAAAGATGAATTTACTTACTTTAATCGCGGCTTCAAATTGGAAGCAAATGACAACATAATTATTTTTATTTACTTAATTATAATCGGCATACACAGAAGCTCTACTTAACGATAACTAAAACGTCAACTTAATAAATACACATTTATATTTTTAGTTTCGTTTATCAAAATGGTTAATCTTATAACACTAATTAAACCAACATTTATTCTTTAGTTAAAGAAGGATGTAGCGATGCTTTTAACTCACTCCTAGTCAAGTTTTCTACAGCCAAAGTACTTATACCCCTATACCGAATTCTTTCGAATAAAAATGCCAAAACGAAGAATCGCTCAAAGTTGAACTGTATCTTAAAATTGGGGCTACGTCTACCTATAATATTTACCTATCATCAGATGCGAATTGTTTCAAATTCGCTCCTGATAGTGGAGTCGAAATATGATTTGGGAAGGAAATTGCCCTAACTGAACCTCAACCTCTTTATACTGGGACTAAAATTAAATCCTGGGGATAAATGTGTAATGTAGAATTCGGCCTAAGTGTACATCAAAGTTTACCTTTTTAAGTTTGCCGAAATGCCCGAGATCCCTAAAATAATATTTTATTCCTTAAAATAATATTTTATCGATTTCGGACATTGCTGACGGTTATGGTATCGAAACATCTGTTTGGGATAAGGATAACATTATAAGGAAAGAAACGTATTTACTTCTTTTTTAAATAATTTGATCTGCAAACCAAATTTTCAAACGGGATGTTGAAAAATTTGCTTATCGAAATTCTTAGAACTTAATTTTTTCCTACTTTGCAAAATATGATAAAACGAAAAAAAAGGTACCAAATAGTTACAAAAGGTTCTATAAACGAAAAACAAGAAAAAGATGTACCTAATAAGTTAGGCTCATACGAAAGGAAATTTTTGGAAACGGATTTTGTCGTTAATTGTTTTTCGTTAGCTAACTTCCCTATGAAAAGGTTAAAAAAACTAAAATCTCAGCTCTAGTCATAAACTAACGAGCAGCCTCTGAAGTTTGGAGTTTCCGAAACACCATTTATAAAAAGCAACCTTCCGGCAGCAAGTCTCCAAAATATGTGAATTTCCGTGTAGGGTATTTCGAATATTTCTACACATTTTGATATTTTTGTGGTTTATGCACAGATTTTTTATAATTTTCATAATATAAAACTGATAAAAAAAACAATTCTTTGGGATAGATTGGATTTTTTTACGAGTCCAAATCGTAGCATCACATCACATAAGTATCACATCCGGGAGCATTATTGTATTTCGGAAAGTTTCCGAGGAGCCGTTTGAAAACACAAGATGTCAACAGAAAGACTTCCCCATTGTTGAGGAAACTTTATTGTCTCGATTGCTAATTTGTTTCAATCGTGCTTTCGACAATCAGCCGTTAATCGGTTTTAAGGAAACTTTTTAAACATGTTTACACTAGGTAAATCTGTCAACGACCCTCAAGAATCGTTAATCATTGTTAGGTAATTTACGTTAGGTTAGTGACTTAGTGCACTTATTGTTTTTAACAATTAACCGCTAATCGCTAGAGCAACAACGCTATTTATGTTTCGACTTTCGATGGCTAGTTGTTTTAATTTTAGCTTCATCATTTCGCAATTTATATTAATTAACAAAGAACATGAGTTACATACTAAATAAAATAGGTCGAGTGTACTTACTTTAAATCGAAGGGTCTAATTTTCCGATTTTTCCATTTCAAAATCCACGGTGTAGCCAAAGAGACATTTTTCCAAAAATGTTTAGTTCGTTTTGGTTTTCTGAAAGTAAATATTAGATAAATAGGTAACAATGACTTATACAAAAGGAGATTCTGTATCGACGTCAGACAATTATAGGGATGATAGAATAAGTCAATACTTACAATCATCTTGAATTAATGTTATGCCCACCCCAACCGAGGCGCCCATGAGCGAGATATCAAATTGTTCTTTTAGTATTAATGTTATTCAATAATTAGGGTGAGTCGTTGTCAAGTTTTCATTCAATTATATTCGACAGAATAGTTTTTTAAACACTTGCGAAAAACCTCATTTCACCCCTAAGTTTTAAAAGAGAATTATGGGGTTTCGAAGAGTTTGCGGAGCCCCCATACCATATAAGGAAAAATGATTGTATCGATTAATTCTATAATCTCTGAAATTTTCTGACGTTGATACAGAATCACCCTGTATACCTAATATTCGACACATATCATTCGGCATCTTAGCATAATAGATGGGGGATGGGAAGTTTTGGAAAACGTTTTTAACTCAATTTGTTGGACAAATTACATTTTGCGTTTGAGTAAAGAACAGATAGTAGACAAAAGACGAATTTAAAAAATGGGCCAATTCTGTCGGTGGAGCAGTAGTCAGCACCCAAGTTGTTTTTTATGATGTTTATATCACATTGAGAGAACGAGGATAAACTCGTGTCTGAAAAAAATGCACAACCCATAAACGTGCCATAAACTTATATTTTATTTTGTTTGATAGTCATGCACAGGGAAATTCAAATACCGTGCGTTTCCAAAAAAGGGCCCCAGTTTATAGGGAGGTTATTTGTAACTTTAGATATATAAAACCTTATATAGAATTTAATGAGACGATCTTTTTTACAATTTTGGCGAAAAAAAGTTATTATTTTCCAAACAGTTAAGGCTGATGGTGTCATCCAAACTCTTTGGATTTAGAAAATTTTTCTTGCGCTGCGGGACATTCTTTTTATTCTGTTGTTGAATTTAAAAGTGCATAATTTTTTTAAATGATATACACGAATGAAGAAATGTGAACAAATGCCTTTCGTTTGACCCAAAACTAACCTAAAAAAAGTTAGGCGTTCGGCCACTGCAATTGCAAACACAAAAATGCAACTCTCTTCTCTTCTATTTGATCAAACTAAACAATTCATCTTCTAATTGAAAGGTCTTCAAAAACTCTTTTTTACTAAGCATATACAAATTGGTTTTAGTTCAAATGAGAAGAGATAGAACAGTTTTTATAAAGTAGGTACATAATGGCAAAAATGCCAAAAAAAGCTTAGTAAAATGACGACAAAAGAAATTCTTTTTTATTTCATCAAATAGGACAGTAAAAAAGAGAGATTTGAAAAAAAAAATTTTTCGAATTCTATAGGCTCTCACAAAATGGAAGCATCTTTAACAAATTGTGCAGAAATCCATAATGTAGTTGTTGAAATCCAGTTTACAAATTCCTATTTATCAGACTAATTTCATTAGTCAAGTAACGTCTTTTATCCACGACCGTCCAATAATACGTTCATTACTCTATGATTTTTGACCAGTAATGTGTGTCATTACTCACTAGTTGCAAATCGTTGAATAATATACATATTACTCAATGACTATTACATTACTCAATGTTTTACCGGGCGACACAGGGGATTGGAAAATTTTTATAGTTCGTTATTTGTCAATGTATCAAAATGAAATTTGCTGTGAGTTATAGTCATATAAATTGCAATTTGTTTAATTACTTTTGAAAATTCTTCCACTTCCGATTTCGCCGGAAATGAGGTAAACTTTAGATTTTTAAATGCAACACCATATATATTTTTACATTTTTGAATTCTACATTAAATTTTGAATACATTTCCATAAAAAATCAATTTTTTAAAATATATAAAATTTTTTTTTTCAAAAAATACTCCCGTATTCAATGTATATTTGATTTATAATATTTGCAGTCGTGGATAAAGTATAGTATTCTACTCGCGGGTAATGCTCATTACTCACTCGCCATACGGCTCGTGTCGCAAATTCATTCTTGTGAGTAATGAGCTTCATTACCCGCTCGTTGGATAATATACTATTTGTGCAATATCGGCAAAATTGGCTTACTTCTTTCAGAATAAATAAAGAAAACATTTTTTGACAACCTTTTAACTTCGGGAAGGTTTTTAGCCAAATCTAATGTATTAAAAGTCTAGCAATTGGGCTAGAATTTGTCGGTATTAAATACCAAACAATTCCTTATCATAACTTTTTTCTATCCGTCGATTACAGCTCGAGTTATTTCTCATTTTAAGTAAGAAAACGTGAAAGTGCAAGAAGAAGGCCTTTTTTTTAATGTTCCCGCACTAGTTGGTTTGACAAAACTATAAGGTGTTGTTCATGACGTCTTCAATTATATTCAGGCATAAAATTGCTATTGGGAGCTAACATCCGTACAAATCTTAATTCTATTCCACTACACGTGCAACTATCCCATTATCAGAAAATGTAAGTTGCGGAACAGTGAAACCCAAACTATGCCCTATAGACTATAGATACTTCTAACTTCTAAGTATATAAGTACATTTGTACATAGAGCAATTTATACCTACTCTTATTAACTTTTAAATTTAAATAAATTCTGTAGCTCGACATCCGTTTTACACTAACAAAAACTCAAAATTACGTAATTTTAATTAACTAACAGCATATACGTACCCTTTAATTTCGAAACAGAATTTTTCCAAAACACTAATATTTAAGAGCGCGCAGGTCTGGTCTAAGACTCTTTTTGAATCTTTCAAAAGTAAATCGTCGCTACCGATATTTTTAATTTTATAAGGTACTTTGGATTTTCGAAAAGCTTTATATTTAGATCGTTGAAAATTACAATTTTTACACTCAGATTTATCCGTCCGTAAAATTTCGATTGCGCGCATTAAACTACCCTCCGCTTGCATTTCGATTTTATTTTATTTATTTACTTTTTATAAACCGATCGTGGATCGGATTTACTTTGCCGAGGTTTTAGGGTCACTTACACCACAATTGAAGATAATAAAAGACTTTTAATCGTTACAGGTGGGGGCTTCCGGCAACACCGTCACGAATGGCTGGTTCTTTAATATTTGAACAAATTTCTTCTGATACGTGACTCATACAGGTAAATACGGAGCATTAAAAAAAATTTTTTCTAAAAATCGCAACCGACCGTAAAGAACTAAGGCACAAACTTTTGTAGTAGGTACTTTTATTAGGTACCTATTTAGTCATCGGTGTGATTCGCCAACCTTATCTAATTAACGGTGGTTCTTTATTAGAACATGTACCTACTAAATTAAGAGAGGAGAGAAAAAGAACAATAACTTATTAATGGTTATGGAAATTCCTAACTAAACAAAATGCACCTACCTAATGATGTGACGAAAGTGGAGGTGGTGGACTGGAGCATAAGAGAAATACATTGCAGTTGAGGTGAACATTATTTGGTTAAAACGCAAAAATAACCTTTTTTTAAGATTTATGGTTGATTATATTATTTAGGGGTTGTCAAGTAAGTAAGTAATTATCTGCTTTGAAAGTTTGTCGCATTTTCAATGCGCCCCTTAAAACCAACGATGTGTCTCGTCAAACTTTTGAAGCAGGTAATCACTTGATAACCTTTAAGTAGCATAATCGACCATAAATCTTAAGGTTATTTTTGCATTTTAACCAACTAATGTTCACCTCAACTATACTTAGGTAACCCAGCCGTCCAACCACACGGTTTCGCTCTCTAACGATAAAAACTTTTTTTGTGTTCGTTATCACTCACATTTGTGTCATTTAACTCACTAAGGGATCTCAAATGGTTTAGTTCTTTTTAGTCTTCTCACTAGTTCTGTCTTGTCGAGAGTTTGAGGGCCTCGATGATGACATGGTCGTGCAGCCTAAGCCTCGTGCTTTAGAGCGAAAATCTTGATTTCTTCTTCTACCGTTTTTATCCGTAGGTCTCGATGGATATCGCTGTTTCTAACGTACCAACCAAGGTGCATCAAGGATATTCCTTAGAACTTGGTTCTGAAATGTTTGAATTGTTTGATATTACTTTTGCTGGCACAGCCCCATAGTTGACAACCGTATGCACATACTGGTTTTAAAACTTGATTATACAGAAGTATTTTATTGTGTATCGACAGTGCGCGACTTTTTCCCCATCAACTAATACATTTTCCTATATTTTATGTTTAATTCTTCTCTTTTCTTTTTGATATGTTCTTTCCATCGTAATTTGGAATCGAGGTTCATCCCAAGATACTTCGATGAATGTGGTATGAGGATATTATTTAGTGTCACCGCCACATGGCTAGTTTTCTTATTCGTGAAATCAATATGCAGCGATTTACTTTCGTTCGATTTTATTCGCCATCGTTTTGTCCATCTATCTATTTCGTTTGTGGCTTTCTGCAGTGTTTCTGCTGTTTCTTCGGTTCCTTCTCCTATTGCTAGTATTGCAGTGTCATCCGCAAAGGTAGCTATTGTGGCTTCCTTTGATGTTGTAATATCGCTAATAACGGGCCCTAACACGCTGCCTTGGGGGACGCCTGCTTTAATTTCGTAGAGAACCGAGTACTGGTCCTCTTGCTTTATTCTGTATAGTCCATTCTCGAGATAAGATTTTAAAAGTTCGCAGAATTGCCTTGGAAGATGTTTTTGTAGTTTTTGGTTTAAACCTTGGTGCCACACTCCATCGAACGCCTGTGCAACATCTAAAAAGATTGCCGAGCAAAGCCTTTTTTCTTCTAGACTCTTTTCGATGATTGTTACTATCCTGTGGATTTGGTCTATGTCTATGGTCGAGTGTTGATTTCTGAATCTGAACTGGTGTGAAGGGATGATTGCCTTTCGTTTTATTATTGGCTTGAGCCTTTTAAGGAATAATTTTTAAAAAACCTTCGAAATTATCGGTAGAAGCGAGATAGGTCTATAAGATGTTGTTTGGTTGCGTGATTTTCCTGGTTTGTCTATCAGCTACCTTCTAGATGCCAGATACAACGTGTTTCAATCGAAATACTGCATTTATTATGTTCGTATAAGCTTCACTATTCCTTTTCGAGCTAAATGTTTTAATACTTTCCCTGTGATTAGTTCGAAACCTGGAGCTTTCTTCGAGTTTAAGTTTTCTTTTATTTCTTTTTCTACTTCCCGCGGCATAACTAGTTGGATTTCTTTTTCTTCGTTTAAAGCTTCCTCTTCTGATTCTTCGTTTTGCTCTTGATATTCACGTGGCTGGAATATGTTTTTGATATGATTTGCAAAGGTATTTCCTTTTTGGTTTATTGTCTCTTGCCCATCCATTGTCGGTTCGTAATGGTGGAGTTTGGGTTATCGGCCTTTTGATTTTCTTGATTACCTTCCACAAGGAATAATCGGTGTCTTTATCATACGTCAGATTCTTGAGATAATTCTACACTTACTCCTTACGAAATAGTAGTTTATGATATGCGTGTTAAAAGGGACGGGTTATTTTGTAAGTTTGAGAAGATTACGAAACGAGTGAAACGAGTTGAGTAACTCAACGAACAAAATAAAATCACTTTTAACACAAATGTCATACAATATTTTTTATATTTCGGCCTTTAAAATTAAAAAATATCTGTTGTGTCAACACAAGACTTTCCGATTGAGTTGATTATTTTAAGACCAAAACAGTTAGAAAACAAAAGAATACTATACATTTTTACGTCGTCTGCGTTGATCTGTCGTAGTTTTACGCTACTATCAAGTCATACCAATCACTCAAAATCGTGCGATGAGATATGCTGTGAAAATAAGGTAGATGGCTCCACTTAAGGGAACATAGGAATTTATTTTACCGATAGTCAATTAGACATTTTGTTGTGACTGGTGCAAATTTCATATTGACATTTGGGACACCAATCACAGCACAGTTAAATACATCTCGTACTCTATGAGAGGAGGGAGTACAGTCGCTGTTTTCTGGATGTAGCTTTAATTTTGTCGTTGTCAAATAGACAGTGACAGTATGATGACATTACTCCAGTGTAAAACATGTTATTACAGTTTCCATTGTTCCCTGATGCACTAGCGCCTCTAGTTGCAATTTACTGGATTGGTATGACTTGATAGTAGCGAAAAACTACGACAGATCAACGCAGACGACGCATTTTTATAATCACTAAATAAAAAAAAATAAACGTCAAAATTTTTTGACAAATGTCAAATTTTTTAACAAATGTCACATTTTTTGACAATTGTCAAATTTTTTGACGTCAGTCAGAAACGGGTCGAGGGTTCGATCCCCGAAAAATTAAAAAAAATATTTAAAAAAAATACATCCTACCAACTTCGAAAAAATAAATTTGACTACACTTTTCAGACACGCCTTCAGATATTACGAAACTACTTTCGGTATCGTAATAGCTCCATTACAGAACCGAAATATAAAAATAGCATTTTCGTTTCTAGTGAGAGAAAGTTTTAGTACAAGCGGATGTTGATAGATGGCGTAAAATGTCCGCAGTAAGACGTGCTTGAAGTTTGCGATTTTAGTTAATTGATTGTTTTAATTGATAAATTTGAAATTTAATAAATGGCACTTACAACTTCATAAATATTTTATAATTTAAATTTAAATAAATTCGAATTTTATTTGAAAAGTGACATTGCTTGGTGTACTTGGTGTCATCTAGCGGCTTTTTAAAAAATCTCTATTGAAATGTCAGTTCAAATTTTAGTAAAAAGAATTATTTTAAAATGTACTAATTATCGTCGTAGAAAAAATAGCATTTACGACTCGAGATGAAATCCGTTTTTTTCTGATGTTTCTGATGTTTCATCTCATGTTGTAAAAAATACTATTCTTGATCTTTGGATACAACTGCTATGAAATAAGCAAATAAGCTACGGTTGTTTAGTTAGGACTGGTTTATACTGGTTTTAAGAAGAAGAATTAGAATAAGCGTTTAATTTTGTAGAAACACGGTTCATGCTCAACTTCTTGTTGAAAACAGGCATGCGCTCTCGTGCCTTCAGCTCAGCTGATAAAACGTTTGTCTCACAGCAGAAAGTCTTACTCTGCATAGCGCATGCGCATTCACCGCTGCTATTTCCTCTGCTGTCTACGTTCTTTCTGATGCAACGTTCTAATGTGATTTATTAACTTCATTTTACTTGGAAAATTGCTATTCCAGTGATAGCAAGTAACTTCAACTTTAAATTTTTTAATAACACCGTGTTTCAATCTTTGATGATTACATAAATTTTTTTCATGCTAATACACAGCACCACACAAATTGCACTTAAACATTTTTGTAAATGAAGAAAAAATAACAATCGCTTTACAAAAGGCACTAGCGCTTAATGACACTATTTTTGAAATGCAATTTCAAAGAACTTGAGAAGCGGGAGAACAAAAAGTAGAGGGCCGGCTCTAGCACTTTTGAAAGTGTTATAGTGAAAATTATTGAAAATAAGATAAGCCTCTGGCTTTTATTTACTTATTTTCAAAACTAAACGTTTATGTCAGGCAATCGATTTTTTAATTGGAAGAAATAAAAATTCGTTTAGGAACGGTTATATTCATTAATTTGTCTCGGGGTTTTACCAAATTGCCTATGTAAACGCTTACTTATAGGAACGCTTTCAACACTGTCCAATTTAAAAAATACTCGAGATTCTACATCTTTCTGAATTTCTTCCAAAAAAAATTGCGATTTCATCATTCAAATTACAAAATAAAACTTTTTGACTGTGTATTTAATAAATTAGTCTTATCTCTGAAATATTTAAAAAATGTATTAATAAGAGTATAATATTAATACAGTGTGTTCACCAATAGTGGTAACAGTGAATAATTCTTGTATCGTACTAGATACAAAAAAAAGTTTGAATTGTTTTTTATTCAACTCGACGTTTACTATCGGAAACTGCTGAGGTATATTTTTTTGTACTTCAAACTCAACCGGAAATGTACATGCATTTGTTTTTTCAAATGGCAACATATATTTTTTTTTACATTTTCGAAATCTCCATTTTTCTCTCTATAAATTCATGTAAAATTATCATAGGGTTACATAAGAAAATATTTGAGAAAAACGTAATTGATTTATTAATTCAACAAGCCATAATAATTATTATTAATATTTAAACTTATAGAGTGCCTAACAATACTTTTAAGTTCTAAGTTTGACAGCAGTAATACAATTTAAAAGTATTGTTTAGGCACTCTACAGAGTTTAAATATTAATAATAATTATTATTGCTTGTTGAATTAATAAATCAATTACATTTTTCTCAAATATTTTCTTATGTAACCTTATGACAATTTTACATGAATTTATAGAGAGAAAAATGGAGATTTCGAAAATGTAAAAAAAAATATATGTTGCCATTTGAAAAAACAAATGCATGTACATTTCCGGTTGAGTTTGAAGTACAAAAAAATATACCTCAGCAGTTTCCGATAGTAAACGTCGAGTTGAATAAGAAATAATTCAAACTTTTTTTTGTATCTAGTACGATACAAGAATTATTCACTGTTACCACTATCGGTGAACACACTGTAAATAGAGTACAAACGAAGTAGAATTTTAACAATAAATTGTGCTACATATTCCAGATAGGTGTAGGTCAAGCGTCAGTCCATCGTCGAAAATTAAATTACCCGCCTAATAAAGTATGAGAAATATCCAGCGGTGAATGCGCATGCGCTATGCAGAGTAAGACTTTCTGCTGTGAGACAAACGTCTGATAAAGAATATATAACATAACCTCATTGTCTTCACCGTCTTCACTTCAGTTTTAGTCAGGTTTTAGATCGTGTGTTTATCGTAGTTGCTGATATAGTCCCGCCAGGATTAAGTCAATTATGACGCATCGCAGTATGTAATAAGAAATGTCGGTATAAAATATTTTTTCTTTGTCTAATATTGTAATAAAAAAAGACGTATATAAAAACATACGTCTGCTGTATAAACTATATGGTAGATAAAAACGTATGTCGAGCATTTCAGACTTTTATTAGATGTCAGTTGGATATTTTGAGGTTATGTTATGTCAGTTAAATTTAAATCAGTTTTTTTAATAAAAATTAGTTTTTTCTACTCCCATATGTGAAACTAAGCATTTCGTCATCACTTACTCGTTACGAAAATAGCATTTTCGTCTCTAGTGAGAAAAAGTGTTATTACAAGCAGATGTTATTTACAACATGAGGTGAAACCAGTTTTTTTGTGGTCGGTTCACATTTTAGTAAAAAGAATTATTTTTTTAAAATGTACTAATTATCGTCGTAGAAAAAATAGCATTTACGACTCGAGATGAAATCCGTTTTTTTCGTTCGAAAGATTAATTCACTCGCCCCTACGGGGCTTGTGAATTAAATTCTATCTCACGAAAAAAACGTATGTTTCATCTCATGTTGTAAAAAATACTATTTTCTTTATCACAAAATTTTTAACGTAATGAATTGGTACGATATAGTACATGGAAAGTTTCTTTGAATTGACAGCCACACAATAAATTATTGACGATGGTTTTCTTCAAAATTATCTAGCTTTCTCTCAGAAGTAAAATTTTCGGTTGCACTTTTTGCTATTTTATACAAAAATTTCGTGTAATAAAAATATTGATTTAAATTAATCAATGCGCTTCTGAGAAGATCTTTGGATTCCTCTGCACTTAACACAATTTAACGAATCAAGGGGTTGATTACTGGGCTGTAAAATGTTATAATAAACTCATGAAGTTGTGTATGTGAGCATCGACTGAGTAATTATTTTTTCTAAAATTGTTGAATTTGTTGATTTGCTAATCGTGTGATGTTTTTATCGTCGGTTTTAACAGTGACAAGATGTGGATTTCTTGGGTTCCAAAACCCAGTGCCTCTGCTTCTCACTTTTTTGCCGCCCTTGAGTAAGTCTATAGGCAAAATAGCATTTATACTAGATCATTGATCATCGAGCGACCCTACGTCCTAAAACGCAGGTTTACTTTTCATCGTGTGCGTCAAAATCAGACATTTTCAAAAAATCTTGACTATTAAACTTTTTGTCAATAGATAAATCGATCGGAAATCTGTTATTACACTTTGATTGCTTCTCATTCTTCGTTTAAAGCGTTTCCAGGAATGTATTCCATAATTTAGGACGGAGAGAAAAACTTAAAATAAAGTAAACTGGATGTACAATTTTATTTAATTTAAAATTCCCGCTTAAAATGTACATCGCAACATACTGTGTCGCCACCACGGACAAACAATGAATTAACTTAATTAATTTTGACGTTTCTGAAATTGTGTATTAAGAGCGGACATACGTTTACAACAGATTGATGCTTACACTTTAGAGCGATGAGTCATAATTGACTTAAACGCGCCGTTACTATAGTTATGGATGTACAACTAATTAAATATGTAGAGAGATTCCCACATCACTACAACAGTAAAAGTGATAAACGGTATAAAGATAAATTGGCTTGTGAAAATTCTTGGCGCTTTATAGCCAAAGAATTAAATATGTCGGGTAAGTGCATAGATGACGGATATTATGTTGGTAGAAATAGATAGGCGACTCGACTCCTTTTTTGTAATCGTAAAAATTTGATAATAATAATCATAAAATAGTAATAATAATGAAAATAGTTGATCCTTGTGGCATCTTGCGTGTCTGGCGCTGCTCAAATACTCAAAAAGTGGCGGGAATTTCAAATATTATACTACTATTATTGTACTAAAAAACTTTTTGAATACGCTAAAAGACAGATAATTTAAAGCAATTCAGTAAAATCACGCAATTTTAAAGCTAGAAATTGCAAGAATACTGAAATTACTAAAATTGGAACAGGCAGTTTGCTGGAAATTGTGGAAAAAATAAAAACAATTTATTATTATAATTTAATTCGCTTTATTAAGACTTTTCGTTTGCACAAATATCAATATTATTTACATTAGAAATTATACAAGTCTTACATATTGTTTTAAATTTACATCTTATACGGCCTTTTTACATTATAACATTTCTCTAATAATTTTTCTTGAGAGCTGTCATATTTTCCTTATTATTTCTCTAATGAGTTACCGATACCCGATAGCTCAAGTTACAATCTTATAAAAAATATAAAAACCTCATATCTGACATTTTGTTTAAGTTTTCATTAGAGAAATCTTGCAATGTAGAAAACGCAACAAGTAAACACCATTGTACCTCGAACCTTCTAAATTTCTTTAGAATTAAGTAAATTCCAGTTATTTGATGAAATTGAAAACCACGTGAAAATAAACGACACTTACTTACATTTTATATATTGAGCGCTTTTAGTCCTTGTTAAAAATTGTAGAAATAATAACACAATACTTTAAAACTCGACACAATTCAAAAATTTGATGAATTTAAATTAATTCCACATTAGACATTTTTTAGACATTACTTGGAAAATTATTGTAAGTTGAAAGTTTAACAAAACACTGGTTGTCAGTAGCAACGTCCTTTTTACTTTAGTTAATATTATTATAATGGTAGCAACAGAAACGGTAATTAGCTACCAACTATAATAATGACGAAAACTACCAAAATTGCGACAGAAGCGACATGATGCCACAAGGATGAACTAATAATGCAATTTTGTAAATTTAACGAGAGTGCGCAGTGCATGGGTAAGTGAATATATTTTTTTCTATAGCAAACATTAAAGTGTGCTTTGATCAACTAAAATTAGTCGATAAAATAGAATTTTAACAACAAGGATAGATAAAGTAATACTTTAACATCAAGGATAGATAAAGTAATTTATTTTTTTAATACATTTTAATTATGCACATATTACTTCATTTCAGCTCATTTTTTCGGTCTGTATTAACAAAAACTTCAATTGTGCAATTAACATTATCAGAAATGTCTATTTTTGCCGCAGAATCAACAATTGAAATTTTTTGCTGTGCTAATTGCACTGATGTAGTGGTCTCGTTTTCTACCCCATTCAGTACATGTTTCGATACGGCAATCTTAGGAGTCACAGATTCTTCGATATAAGTCCCTACTACAGATGATGATTTCCATCCTCCCACTCCCTTAACTGTGATCAAATCAGCACCAGAGTTTTCCAACATTGTAGCTGCAGAGCTACAGAAACAATGCGCAGTGTACATTTCTGAGTTTGGTAGCTTCAAGAAATCTGAAATATTCTTAGAACAGGTTGGATGGTGCACTTTTTCTGACGGTACTTAAGAAAAGCCACGTTTTTGGAACGCAAGGCGACGTATTTTCTTGTAATTTCTAACACACTCAATCCACATTCTTTGTCAGTAACACAAGAAACCCGATCTTTCTTGGTTTTGGTATCAACAAGTGAAACGAGCTGTATCTGCAAATATTTAGTGACATTATTTGACAGCGCATTCGTTGAAACTATTACTTACTTTGAAATGTCACAATTTTCATTTATCAGTAGTGTACTCTTTAGCAATGAATAAAATAAGACCATAATGTTGTTGATGGCTTGACATTCTTTGACTTTTCAGAAAAGTATGCCATAAGTACTGTTTCACTTACATTGTTAATGTTCTTCATGCTTTTTCATTTTTGAAAACACTAGTATCCCTTCTCATAAATCACGTGGCGATTTATATTACATTTATTGCCTCTGAAGCCTTTTTTTGAACATCTAATGCATCTTTTAATTCGTACATTTTTACAAAAAAAGTGAAAAAAACGAAGTTGTTTACAAACAACCCCAATAGCAACCATGAAGATATAGCAACCCCGCTACTCACATAGCAACCGCACACTACTCAAATATTTTTAATAAATTTTGTAAATGACAATTTAATTTGTAATTGGTTTTTCTTTAACATTTGCTATAGAAAAAAATAGCATATTATACACGACGATAAAGGTTCTTTAACTACCTCGTGAAAGTTAATTCACTCGTGGCTAACGCCACTCGTGAATTAACACTCTTCCACTCAGTAGTTAAATTATCCCTTTATCGTCTTGTATAATAAATAACTATTTGTATAATATGCTAGGTGAAAATAATATGCCTACTTTTTTAGTTGAGGATTGCATTAGAGGTCGATTTTGCAAAGAGAGATCAAAGAGTGTGCCGTCAGGATCTGCAGGACTACACGATTAGTTACCAGAAAATATTTATGAAACTATGTTGGTGCCCCTGATTTATGAAATTTTTAACCGTTATGTCATATGTCTTTTAAATATTTGACACCATTTTAAAATTCTTAAGTCGATGTGTTTATTATCAGTCGATGATGGTCAATTTGAAAAAGGACGTAAGACTGGAAAGTTAAGACGAACCAACGAATTAATATCAGAAAATATCTTATCGGATTCAATTGAAACACCAATAGAAATATAAAAATTTAAAAAGCAAGTAGATAATTCGTTTTACCCTCATCGAAGATGAGCCGAAGAAGCCATCATCGAATCTCAAACTATTAAAATGTGAAATAAAAGGTAAAAGAATTGTGATAACCTTTGAGAAAGTGAAAAAACCTAAATTATGTGGTGTGAAAAATGGTAAAGGTGTAAGAAGTACAAAAAATGGTTGGAAAGTCGAGAGTTTTAGTGAAACAAGTGATGATACAGAACAGGAGGATGCAGTCAACTCCAACAAAACTTGGAAATCGTCATTTGCAAGAAGTTCCAATGTTCTAAGTAACTTTCATACCTGCAAATACTTCTAGTCCTCTTTCTTATCAGCTCGAGCTTGGTTCTGGTAAGTAATAGTAGTTTTATCACTTACGCTTTTAAATTGTACTGGAATTAATTTTAATTTTTCCAAGTTTTAGTCGCTTTTCTAAAACAATTTCATTCTTTAAAATAACTACTTTATAATAGGTATTTTCGTATAATAATTCATTTTAATAATTTTTTAATAGGAAGCTCACAAGTTCAAAGGAAATCTCGACTTTCTCATTTAACAAAATTGGTATCGAGTGATTTAAACGCTACAAAATCCATGTCAATTGATTTAGATGATTACGTTTACAAAAATGAAAGCTTGTTATTGGATTTTCAATTAAGCGATATTGATAAGCCTCCTTCACAACAAATGTTGAACAGTGATGCTTAGGGTTGCCATACGTCCCGTATATACGGGATTGTCACCGTATTTCACTGCTCAGTCCCGTATTACTATTTGTCCCGTTTTCTCCCTAAACACTGCGTGACGAAATGAACTGCAGTTTTTTAGCAGCTTAGCACTTAAACGTCCCGTATCAGTGCTCGGAAATGATGGCAACCCTAGTGATGCTACATTTAATGTATCCAAGAAATCTTCTAATTGCTTGAATTTAACTTATAAAAAAAAAGTGCCAGTTGCTGTTAATAGCACTTTTATAATAACAAATAGAAAGTTTCCGTATGTTAGCTTAGGCGTAGACAACCAACAATCTCAAAATACCCCTGAAAAGCGTAAAAATTCCACTTTAACATTAGATGATATTGTGAATGACATACATTTGTTAAAATCGGGATGTAACTCTGATGGTACACCTAAGAAATTACGAAATCTTGCTTCTAAGTTTTTAAGTAAAGATAGATCTATATGTGAAGTAACCAGTACCATTTCAAATAATACTGAACAAAAATCTTCTTCTCAATATTTACGTCGTTCCAGAATTTCATCAGATTCGCCTTTAGTTACCAAAATGTCAAATCGTGCAAATAGAACTTCATTTAATTTGTCTTTCGCTAATAATTACGCTTCCATAGGAAACCAAGAAAACAAACTTGCAATACCAAAGCGTACAAAAATGCCGAATTTTGCTAAAATGCATCAAAAATTATTTAACAACATGTTAGATATAAAAGAACGTTCAGAAAAGAAGGCTCAACGTGCTGTACAACTACTTTCAGGTCAAAAATCAATTGCTACTCTATCTAAACAAGGTTCAACTGCGGCCAAAAAGAAATTAGAATATATAAAAGTAATTCGTAAAACTTCTTAGGTTTACATAAAAATAATAAAATGTCAATGGGAACGAAGAATGTTAAATCTGGGCTCTCACGATTTGGATACCAAGACTTAAACAAAAAAGAGCTTATTTCAAAAGTTCTTTTGTTCTTTTCTGCTTTCTGTTCGAAAGCTGCAGTAGCAAGTAAAGTAAAACCGCAGAAGGCAACTTTCAAACAAGAAATGAAGAATGACATCAAACATGTTAGATCAAAACGAAGATTTGACCTGCTAATGCAACTGCGTAAAAAGAATTATTGTTAAATGTAATTTTTAGTTTGATTAATGGTGGTAGTAAGTGTAATTTTTAGTTTTTTATATGTTTGAATTTTTATACATTTTTATATTTTTTATACATGTTTGTTCTTTTATATCTTTGTTCTGTTTTAATTTATAATGTAATTTGTAATGTTTGTTGTAACGTAATGTAATTGTATGTAATGTAAAGTACTGTAAAAAAAATGTAATGTAAAGTTGTAATGTAATTTTTATTAGTTTGTACAAGATATTTTAAAACCCCTTCACTCAATATAATTTTAATAATGCTAACAGAAATTCGTTAGTTTACATACTCTGTTTTAAGCGCAGTTGAGGAAAAATTGAAATAGATCTACGTAAAATTACATTTCTGGATAAAGCACAAGTAATTAGTTTAGTAAATGTAAACTCCATTTTCAAATAAAAACGTAAAACAACGGATGTGGCCATACGAGGAACTTTTTCCGTCCGTCAAATCATGTAATTTTGTATTAAATTTATTTTTATGTTAATGTAGGGATTGAACCTGGGACTTCTGTGTGTAAGCAGAATTTTTTGGTATAAACTTGTTTCAAAAATTTCATTTTTTTATAATTTTCGCATAAATTCAAGTTCAAAATGTACATTATTTTATATCTTCAGAAAGCTAATTTTACGAGCTTTGAAAATATTGAAAAATATACAGGGTGTTCCATTTAAATTAAGAAGTTTGATCTCATTTCCGGTTAAACCGGAAGTCAAAATATAAAGTGTTTGGTATCATTTAATAGCTAATTTTACGAGCTTTAAAAATATTAAAAAATATACAGGGTGTTCCAAAAAAATTTGATATTTTTGTAATTTCCGGTTTAATCGGAAGCGTTTTGTTAACCGAAAATAGTGTGAAATAATAGATATTCATGGGATTAAGACACATATCCATTTTCAAGTTTTCATTTTTATTACAAAAGCAATTAGGGATTTTTAAAGTTTCGACATTCAAAAAATCATTACTCCAAAACGGCTCGAGCGATTTTGATAAAAATTTATATTTCGATAGAGAATTACGTTTTCTGTAACATATCTAAAAAAGAAAATATATGTTAGAGGAAATTTTGAGAAAATCCATTTCAAAATTTTGACCTACTTTGGCCCCTTAAAGATAGGCAATTATGGAACAATTTTGAAAATCGAATTGGTTAGAACGAAAGCCCTATATTCTGACCATATAATGCCTTTTTGAAATTTTTATAATAATAATTACCGGCCAAGTTATAAAGGAAAAACCACAAAATGGGAAAATCGTTCTATTAGCCGCCATTGTGAATAAAAAAATTTGAAATTTTTGTTTTCAATTGGGGCTCACATGTACTACCTTATAGCCAAGTAAAAATTAATTTGGCCCAAATTTGCAAATAGGCACCCAAAATAACCACCTTATTTAGACACCCTGTATATATTTCTTATTAAAGCTATTTTTGCCGATAAAATAATTTTAAAGTGGTTAAAATCAAATTTCATCAAAATTGTTTCAGTAGTTTTTGCTCTAGGGGGCTACAGACATTTCAGTTCAAAAAATCGATTTCAATTCAAAATTTCTTGGATTTGAAGAAGTTAAAAAGTACAAATTAAATTACGAATGAATTCGAAACACATTTAAATTCCAAAAGTAGTTTATTTTTGTAATTTGTAAAAGTAATAATAAGAGGAATGTTTTTTAACGTCTATAAAACCACTTAAACCTTTAATTTCAATCAGCCTTATAGAAAATGTTTTGTTTCATTTTAAATTTTAATTCTTTTCACCACTTAAATGCTTTTTAATTCTTGCATAAGCTTCTCTAACGATTCTTCATGGCAATCGCTAATTTTATCACCAGACAACATAAGCTTTTACATAAGCCACAGATATTCCTTAAGCTACTTCCGTCGTATTACTTTCTATAACACTTTCATCTACCAGCTCAATTCCATACTCGTTCGACTCGTGTACAAGCAAATCCTCTTCAACTTCAATCACGGCTTCGACCACTTTATTATTAACAATCTCCCTTTGCCTTAAAATACAATTCCTATCTTCACACTGCTCATTGGACTTCAGCTGCATTCTTGGAAAAAAGTCATCTAGCGCGCTATACTATACCCCAAATACTGAGAAACAGTTCCGAACTTTAATAAATACTTAAGAACGTTCTGAACCAAAAATCCAACTACAATCCCCATAGTTGTTGGAAGACTTGTCGCACAAACGCCATCTCGTTTTAAAGTTTTTTCATCGATATTTTCAGCAACAATTAAAGGCGGTACACACTAAAATTAACAATTAATTGTAAGTGCGAAATTAAACGAAATGTACTCACCGCAAAGCAAGCAGACTCTCCTGGTTTTATAAACTGTATGTGGCCAGAAACTGCATTTTCCGACACTTCAGATTCAAACCACACCTGATTTAACTCATTACAAGCAGTATTAATAGAATAACGCGCTTCAAAATTATCGACGCAACTCAACACAACATCAACAGGCCCACCAGTTAACCCGCCACTTTTTATAACACTTAAAAAGTCTTCGAAATTTTCAACAGTAGTAATATTATAATTTCTAAATAAAATATCGACGTCGGTTATAATAATATGTTATAGTAATATTGAGACGGTTTAAAAAACAAACGATTCATATTAGCTAGTTCGACTTTGTCGTAATCTATGAGAATTAACCGTCCAACACCACATCTCGTTAACATTTCTGCAGTTACACCACCGACTCCTACTATTACGACGGTAAATTTACGAATGTCTTCATAATTTTTAACTACGCCCATTCTTTTCAAAGCCATTAGTCGACTACAAATTTTAAAGTTAGTTTTAGCATCGGAAAACTAAAGTGGCTACCTGTAAGGATTGCTGTCTTTCACCTCATCGGACATTTCAAACGTAGGTACATGTTCTTGGGCCATTTTAAATTAAATTTAGATTTTTTAAATCTTAATTCTAGATGTTTATGTTAGAAGTAAGGTTATAATTGTTATGTTATGACGTTGACAGTTAATTAATATAGCGACATCTAGTGACAATTTTTAGAAGTGACGTTGACAGTTAAATATAGTGACATCTACCAAATACAAAATAAAGTTTTACGCACTTTTTTAATCCACAAGTTAATTGAATAAATTTTTAAATTAATACAAATAAAAATAACTGAATTTTGATTACAATTTTGAATACAAATAATAAATTTTCAAATTAATACAAATAAAAATAACTGAATTTTGAATACAAATAATAAATTTAATTATATTTGGAGAAAATTAAGCTTTTATTTAAAACATTTATTATTTTAACGTTTCGCTAAAGATATTAGCTTCTTCAGAATTATATTAAATATAAAAATTTTTTTTTTCTGTAAAAAATATAAAAAATTAGATAAATGAACAATAATAACTACCAAAAATTAAAAAACTTACAATTCATATTAATAAAAATGATTAAAAATGTCTTCTGAAAGTGTATTTATTAAAAATTTTTTATTTAATACTTAAAAGTCAAAAAATTTTAACATTTGACAGTTTTATTAAAAATTCTTTTTTCCTTTTTTTTTCCAAAGCAATTATAAAAGATTTAAAAGAAAAATTTTTATTATTTTTCTTTTTAAAAATTGGAACGAAATAGGTAAGTACTTGGAAATTTAGAAAAGATTCTCTAAAACTAAATTGAAATTTAATGAATTTAGTTCATTCAAAAAATTGCAATAATTAATTTATTAAATTAAAATAAGTAGAATTTAAATTTTCTATATCAGTGCGATAATTAATTGAATTTTGATTTTTTTTGATTTCTAACATTTCTAAATATATTCTCTTTTTCAAATTGACTTCTTTTTGTAAAATTTTGGGATTTTTAAAATTAAAAGTATGAAAATTATCTATTGCATGGTCGCTTAAAGCAGTGTTTGGATGATTTGGATTAATAATTTTGCGTTTTATAGAATATTTATGTTGGTTTATACGATTTTTTAAATTTTGTTTAGTTTGACCAATGTATATAGCATTACAATCATTGCAATTAATTGAATAAACCAAATCAGATTGGTCTAAAATAAAATAAAATAAAAAAAAAAACGATTGTGCAAAAAATATTTTTGACAATGCTCGCATTTATGTTTGTAGATAGGAGATGTTTTAGTTGCAATTTTAGGTGACTGTTTAGGTAATGTGGCAGTGGTGGCAGCTTGAAACATTTTTTCTTTTGTGTGAATACGTTTGTGACTATGAAGTTTGGAACGATCACAAAATATTTTTTTACAAATGCTACATTCCAACGATTCTGAAATTTCATGTTTTTTCAAATGTTTGTTTAACAGAATTAAATTTTTCTCCACAAACATCGCATTCATACTTGTTGCTATTCATAGTTTGTCTTTTAGGTTCATTAAAATTGTGAAATTGCGCGTGACTTTTAAGACTCCCTTGACTGGGAAAAGCTTCTGGACAGTTATCACATTTCCATTTTTTGTGACTATATTTGATGAGCTCTGACTGGCCTTATCGTTTGACTCTGCAAGAGCTCTTGTACTGTTTCTTGTTTTGGTACCAATATGAGAATCATGTGGGCGTTTATTTTCTTCAGAACTCGACTTTTGGGACTCGATTTTATTCACTGGAAGGAAGTTTCCCACATTTTCTGGTACATCGTCGTTTTCATCCACATGTAATTGTTCATCGTCAGATTCGTTCGAATTGCTTTCTGCTTCTTCCAAAACTAAACTCGATTCTTCGATAGTCTCTGCTTTTATAAAAGGCCGTTGTTACACAGGTGGCTCTTCCTCGTCTTCACTGTTGCTGTCAGCTTTTCTAAAATTAGTAGTTTTATCACTTACGCTTTTAAATTGTACTTGAATAATTTTAATTTTTCCAAGTTTTAGTCGCTTTTCTAAAACAATTTCGTTCTTTAAAATAACTACTTTATAATAGGTATTTTCGTATAATAATTCATTTTAACAATTTTTTAATAGGAAGCTCACAAGTTCAATCTCGACTTTCTCATTTAACAAAATTGGTATCGAGTGATTTAAACGCTACAAAATCCATGTCAATTGATTTAGATGATTACATTTACAAAAATGAAAGCTTGTTATTGGATTTGCAATTAAGCGATATTAATGTAACATTCACGATTTTTAATCGTTTTGTTAATTTACTAATATAAAATGTATTAGCGTAATTTTTTAATTTTTATTCACACGGGATTGGACTCCTAAAAGACCCTTGTTGTCTAGCTATATATCAGCAAAGTGAATGCACCATTCAGTACTTTATATCGTTTTTTCAAAATATAATTGTGTAATTGTTTATTATTTATGTTCACACCGGATGAGATAAAATAATTGTTGTAAAATTGTCAAGTTTACAGTCTGAGTCAGATAGATCTTCCATGGGAATTGTCTATTCAGATAAAGCCCAATGGAAGGAAGAGAAAAGACTTAACAAAAACTAGAAGTTCGCTTCAGACCACGGTACGTGACGGGTGGTTCTTATGAGCCAACATAAGTAAATTATCATAAGTTAGTGTAAGAGGAATTAAAAGCGAGTTAGAGTTGTTGGTCTTTACCAACATAAAATTAAAGAGAGTTTTGTGTTGTTCGAAATTGCTATAATTCAATTCAAGTGAAGTGATTGTGGGTTTATAAGTTTATAAGATTCTATTTAGGAATCAAAGTTTCTGAATCAATAGGATTACGAGAAAAAAAACAAACACAAATCTTCAATCAACAAGTTCTGAAGGTAGGACAATTTACAAAGAAAAACTGTATAGACTGTTATAATATTTGTGTTTGCCGTTAATGCTGTTTAGGGATTTTAATTTGAAAACAAATAAATCTAGATAGGTTTTTGGTTTTGATTATAAGAAAAACCAATAATAGAAATTGGAGAGTCCAATCTTAGGTGTGAGATCGTTAAGTTGATCTGTTTAGGAAGATTTTCCTTTTTTTTTTGTAATAATTTTTATAACGTTTTACATTATTTGTAATGTCGACGATTATCTTTGGTTAATATAAAGTAGAAGTTCTAAAAGTGTTTTAAAACGTTCAACCCTACCGAACAAATTTTTACTCGCAATTTCTATAAGCCGAGCGGCACCACGTTGAAGAAGAAGATCTGGATAAAAATCAGACGTTACCAAAATTACCAAATTTTGCTCAGAAAACATCAGCCTGTCGTATGGAAGTTCTCTCTCCTTAATAACAAAAGTTTACAAAGTGGTGGCAGCGAAACAAAAATTAAAATTCTTTGTAATAAGTTTATTTAGGGGGTTTTGTGGGATTTCAAAGTTGTAGGCAGTAAAAAGATTGGGCAGAAAGACAGTTAGTGAAAAGGCCCGAATTTTCGAGTTTTACATTGATAAGCCTCCTTCACAACAAATGTTTTAACAGTGATGGATGCTACATCACTAACAACAAACATGTTAGATCAAACCGGAGATTTGACCTGCTAATGCAACTGCGTTTATTTAAGGTTATAGGACTACCAAACAGGCCTACGGCCTAATTACATGGAAGCCTGGACCGACAGCTTAACGTGCCCTCCGAAGCACGGCCAACTGCATGATAGTCATATTTAAGATGGTCACCCATCCAACCACTATCCCGGCGAACCGAGACTGTACCGTGGAAAGCGCTTGGTTAAGCGATATACGCTCGCGCTATGCAGTCGACATAATATGCAACTGCAAATGCGTAAAAAGAATTATTGTTAAATGTAATTTTTAGTTCTTTTATATTATGTTTGAATTTTTATACATTTTTATATTTTTTATATGTAAGTTAATTTACAAATTATAAGAATTAACTTTTTAAAAACAATTTTATTTTCCAAGATAGATGATTACAATAAGAGATTCAGATTTAATAAGACTAACTTTATTATTACAATGTTTTCTATAAATTGCACAAAAGCTTACAAAGCGCAAGTAATAACATAATAAGTTGACGTTACATAACTTGTATGTTTGTTCTTTTATATCTTTGTGCAGAACTCTTCAAGTTCTGTCGTAATTTGTAATGTATTAGTTTGTACAAGATATTTTAAAACCCCTTAACTCAATATAATTTTAATAATGCTAACAGAAATTCGTTAGTTTACATAGGTACTCTGTTTTTTTTAGTTTGTTGTCTAGTTGTCGCGTTAGTCGATTTAGTCTTGTTTTATCCAATGGGAATTTGATTTGTTGCCATTTTCGCCTGGCTCTTCTTTTTTCAGGTACCAATTCCCTTATTTCTTTAGGGTAGTTTACGCCTTTTGTTTTACCTTTCGATTCTGGGATACTTTTCCAAGCCGCTTGTTGGATATTCACTACAAATTTTTGAGCTTCTTGGTTTAATTGCCCCGCGTTTTTCAGTTGTACGTTTAACCGTATTCTGTTGTTCACTTCATCTTGGAATACTTCCCGGTCTGTGAATTTATTAGGCAGTGTTGGATTTCTTTATTTTGTGATGATTTTTTCGCTTACAGTTAATATAATAGGCGAGTGATCTGAGCTCGGGTCAAAATTTCCTTTAATGTTTATAAAGTTTGCTGATATTTTTCTAGAGATAAAGAAATCGATTACATCTGGTATCTTGCTTTGATCTGTGGGCCAGTATAGATAGGCTTTCCCCCGAGGGGTTATCCACTCTCTGCAGTCAATGTACAAAAATTGAGCTGTCAACGGTAGTTATTTGCAGTCAGTGGCAGCCATAGCATATACAGTCAACTGCAGTCAGTGTACAAATTCAGAACAGTGGTTGACCCCTCGCTTTCCCCCGTAGAGTGGAAGTTGCAGTTCTTTTCATAAGCGGCTTCATTTAGTTCTTTACCTTTAGTTGTGGTCTAGAGGGAACCCCAAATTAAGTTTTTTTGCGTTGAAATCGCCGCCGATTATATATCTTTCCTTACCACTTTCCTTTGACTCTTAGTTTAACCGAAAATGAGATCAACTTTATCATTTTAAACGAACCACCCTGCGTATTTATTTGTACTGTTTTGATACGAGGAAAATACAAGACAAAGAACATAAACTTTTTCATACTACCGTTAGTTAAATGTGAATTATTAAAATAATTTTTGGGACACCCCAGGGCCGGACTGGCTAGTGGTTGATCCCACCGACTACAAAATAAAATGGCCCCAAATGCAGTGGTGTAGCGACACTATCACGGGTTTGCCTGAGTTTCACAGATTTCCCACAGGTCCCCTAGCGAAAATTCCAAACTTTTTGAATTTTCAAGGTCAACGAGCTTGGATCAACTTTAGGAATTTTTAAACATATTTTTGCACTGGAAAATTAAGGAATTCATTACGCGAAACAAAAAAGTTATGTATGTGTCGTCATCTAAAGTGAAACACACTGTACGTTTATTATGAACCTTTTTTCTTCATTTTGATTTTTCCATTTATTTTCTTTTGCTCCCACCGACGATCTCAAGCCGGACCAGTCCGGGCCTGGGACACCCTCTGTATTTTTAAACCTACTAAAGCTAGCCTTTTTTTCTAAGTCACTAGAAACCTTGCATTTTCAGCGTCACACGCTAAAAGTTGGTTCAAGTTTAACTTGTATTGGTTTAAAAAGAAGCTGGCTTCTAGCTGCTGTGGTGCAAGGCTAGCTTAAGATTAGCTTTCTTATGTACGAAAAAGATCAATTATAGCCAAATCAGTTTTTTCTTCTAAGTCATCATTATTTACTTCGTATCTCTTTGTTCTTCTGTAATAAACGAAAAGCGACGCGAGGTGGATTATAAAAAACGGAGACAACTAGAATTTGATGAGTCGCCATAATAGGTCATCCACTGTTAGATGGACGACTTTTATAAATCGTCTCTACACGCCAAGTGTCAACGTTTGTCGGAATTTCCGTCAGAATCATGCTGGAAATTCCTTTTCAACCATCAGTTAGGGTCAATTAACTCATTTTCTTCCCTAACTTTCTTTGTCTCAAATTATAACAAAATCCACTCCATAAATCACTATTAAAACGTAGATAATTTGGACATTAATTATTTATAATTGCCTATATATTCTGTGAAATTCAACAAAAAAATTGACTTTGAGCGACAAACTGTGGACCCATATGCATATTTAGTGTTCTTTCATAATACAAAAGCGTTTGCTGCAGAACCAAAAAAATTAATTTTTGAATTTGCTATAAAACTTAGAAAAAAACAAAAACGTAACAAAGGCATACTTTAATCAAGTAAAACTGCGAGGTTAAACATAACTCGGTACTTTGTACTCATACAAAAAGCACATTTTTTGCATTAATTTTAGAACAATAACAATAAAATTACTTATAATTAAAGAATTTATACATCGACATCTATCGAGCACCTGCACGTTACTATTTAGGAAATAAACGAGTGTGCCACTCTTATTATATTGCATTTACTCGATGTTTATTATTTTTAAACATCGATAAAAATTAACGAGTTTCTTTTTAATTATGCAAGAATAACCAAAATTTAAAAATACTTAAAAAAATCGGATAATAGTCAACTTGATTATTCGTCAGTCAAATATTCCGACATTTCGATATAATTGGAACTTAATTCTGTGGTAATAAACAAACTAGGTACTTTCCACAATTGGAAAACTTTGGTTTCTATACTTTTTTCGGCGTTTTGTAAAATTTTTAATTCTTCTTTTAGTATCATCTCTCTTTCGGTTAACGAACGTAACTGCTCGTATAATGCGTCGTGAGCTGCTTTTGATTCTTGGGTATGCATTTTCAAAGTTTTAATTTCTTTCTCTCGTTCTAAAATTATAAATTAATTTAACTATACCGAAATTAAAAACTAACTTACTCGTCACTACCGAAATGAGATTGGCAATCGATTCGGAGACGCTTAAAAGTTCTTTACCGTTAGAATTACTACTATTAGGTTCGGCGTTTAATTTATCGCCGCCCTTATCGGGCTCTAATTCGCTTCTCATGTCACCTGCGACCGCTTGAAAATGCTGTCTACCTTGTAAATGTTCCCTTTTGTTATGTAAATTATGAAACCATTGATCGCAAGTTCGACAATACAACTCTTCATTGTCTTCGTCCTAATTAAACAATTACAGCCCGTTTTCGGTAAAACAAAATTACTTACGTCAATGTCGTCCGTTGCATCCATGTCGCTTTCGGATAAAACGTTATTCTGAACGCGTTTTCTCCGTTTTTTGGCTAAATAAAGTTGATAAGAACCTGACTGTCGATAAGCACGTAACTCTTCTCTATAACGCCGTTTATCTTCTTCGGCACGTTCTAAATATGGCTGTTTTTGTTCTAAACTTAAACTCGACCAACGATTACCTACAATTTTCGTGATTTCGTGAAAAGCTAATTTAGTGTCTTTAAATTCTTTGCGCGTTTCGTTGAGATAGAGATTGTAGCCGGTAGCCGGTGCTTTCGGAGGTAAATGTAATAATTCCGGCTTACGTTTACGACCTTTAGGCCATCCTCCTCGCTTCTTTTGTGGCAATTTATTGCCGTCAAATATTTGAGCGTTATTTGCATTTAAATTTGTGATACTACCGGTGTCGGAGTCGGATATATTAGAACTTACTTTACTCGAATTATCTACAACTACCGGTTCCGTAAATTCTAATTGCATGTCCAAACAGTTTGTCGTAGTTGTTAGATTTGTAAATGCGCTACAATCGCTTGTCGGTTCGTCACTATCGACCGTTGCATCGGACGAAAACTGATGTTGGGAGAAGGAATATTTAAAATCTTTCATTAGTCTTTTACTAAAATCCTCTTGCACGAGAAATTGTTGGGCTACCGTTTGTAATTCTTCCGGCGACAAATGCAAATTGGTAGCTACATAATCCGGAAACGAGAGGCAAACAATTCTACAAGTTTTGGTTAGTTTTTAAATACGCCAGAGATTTAAAACATACCCATCGTCCGTCGATACTAAAATTTCATTCGCATTCTCTACTACGTTGCTTAGTAAAGACTTAGGATCGTCGTCCATCTTCCTATAATTTAATTTCGGCTTAAGTATTAAATTCCAACCAAGTTTATTCTAAAATGCGCTTCTACTACTACGGACATTTTATGTACAAGGTGTTTTGTAATACATGTTAGTGGTTGGTATTAAAAATTTATATTTACGAGTAACCTTAATTAACGAATATAATTAAAAAGGTTATAAAATCATCTTTTTCCCTAAAACTACACCTTATAAACTTTAAAAATTGATTTTTTAACTTTTTATTTACCTTTCAACTTTGTCAAAATATCGATAGATGGCGCCACACATTTTTAAATTGCTTAATTCCTAATTTTAAAATTTATATTTACGAGTAACTTTAATTAACGAATATAATTTAAAACATTATAAAATCATCTTTTTCCCTAAAACTACACCTTATAAACTTTAAAAATTGATTTTTTGAACTTTTTATTTACCTTTGTTTACCTTTCAATTTTGCCAAAGCATCGATAGATGACGTCACACGTTTTTATTGCTTAATTCCTTTAATTCCTAATTTTACGGATGGGTTACTTACAAATGATTATCTAACGTGGATTTAAAGAAAAAACTTAAATTTAGCCCTTAAATTTTAAAACTTTTTTTATAATCCGAGCTGACCATAAAATTTTAAACATAACCTCCAAATTTTCCAAAAGTCTTTTAAGTTAATATTAAGTTTTAAAACAGCTTATTAGTAAGTGATTATGTTTAGTAGTTTAAAGTGGATTTATCAAAATTTTATATTAGGTTTGTATCAAATTTGTTTATACTTTTGAAATAATGATGGACTTTTTCTCTTAGTACCTCGAGTTAAAGCCTTTCGGTCGAGCATGTCGACTTTGGAAGCCGGCCGATTAGTTTGGATGGATATGGAAGTATGAAAGTCGTAAAAAATTTTCTAGAGAATTAAGTCATTTAGCAAATTTAATTTTAGATGACCGGATTAAATATCGATACAGATAAAATAATGGAAGTTGCATGCATCATAACAGATTACAAGCTTAACATAATGGCAGAAGGACCACATTTAATTTTACATCAGCCCGATACAATTTTAAATAGCATGAACGAATGGTGCACTAAACATCACGGAAAGGTTTGTCGTCTTTTTTTTTAAATAAAGAGTACTATAGTTTTTTCAGAGTGGACTTACCGTCGCATGTCGGAATTCAAAGATATCTTTGAGCCAAGCTGAAGATTACATGTACAATTTTTTAAAACTACATATTAACGAAAAATCGAGTCCACTTGCTGGCAATTCGGTTTACATGGATAGACTTTTTTTAAGAAAGTTTATGCCTCGAGTTGACGAATATTTACATTATAGAATAATCGATGTATCAACCGTTAAAGAGTTGTGTCGGTTTTGGAACCTTAGTTTAGTAAAAAGCTTACCGGCGAAAACCTTTCAACATAGGGCTTTGGACGATATTAAAGAAAGTATAGAAGAATTAAAATTTTATAGAGAAAATTTCTTTAAAATAAATGAACAATCTTGAATTTCGTAAATTAACTTAACCCGGAACAAAAATGTCTTTTTATTCGATGTATTACCTTCCTCCTTTACTTCCTCCGCTCTTATTAAATATAATAATAATATTATCATTGATCTAATATTATAATAGGTCAATGATAATTATTATCAATAGGGTCTCATTTTAAAATTTATAAAGCGCCAAAACTCGATTGTGTGAGCATGCGCATTAAGTTGGTAAAGTCGGTTCCTTTTATTTGCTTTTATTCATTCAAAAATAATAAATTTTTAAGGTTAAGTTAAAGACGAACGTTTAAAATGTCTTCGCCAGTTACGGAACCATCTACTTCAAAGTGGTTACATCCCAACCAAGTACTCAAACTTCAACGTATAAAATTAAAAAAGAAGCAACTTCAAGCGCGAATTAAAAATAGCAGCAATTTAGAAGCGAATAATGTGGAGCATTTTAAAAATGATCTTACTACATCGGTGAAAAGACATAATCCTTTTTTAAAAGTCAGTGAAAGTAAAAGAAGCAAACAAGACAATAGTTATTCGGCCGACGAATCGTCCGATAATACTTTATTTAAATTATTACACGATAACAAATCCCAAGTTAACGAGCAGGCGACGACCTCTTTTACTAACTTATTATTAAAAGCCCAAGAACCCCAACACATCGATGAAATTATTGATGTAGGAAAACCTTGGGTACCCATCGATTGGAGTTTAAAATGTAAAGTTCGTTTGATGTCTTCGAAACCTTTCGGATGGAACCAAAAATTAAAAACCAGCGAGGAAGCTTCTGGAATTACGGGTTTTGTGAGATGTTTAGATAATAGTAACGAAACAGCTCTAGATACGTCGCCAAACGCAAATTTTCACCAGTGTTGCTTATATTGGCAACAACCGTCGTTGCCTTGGATTAATCTATTTCCGCGTACGGTACTAAAAGCATCGTCTTTAGGAACTAGCGTTGCTTCTGCATCTAACATAAGAGAGAGTTTACATAATGCGTGGTCAAATAGTTTACGTTCTTTATTTCAACTAGTGCGAGCCTGTCAGTGCCCATATTTTTACGTTTGTGCAAACAATTTTACAGTTTTGTTCAGGGCGTCGGGTATTTGCGGTTTTAGTGAGATTAATGCTTGCGTAACTCCGACGACACGCGGTTTTAGACAGTTATTGAAGCAACAGGATATCGAGTATTCGATGCCTTTAAAAAGTAAACCTAAGTCCGACGATTCCATCGACCCAAATCGAGAAACGGAAAATGAGGAAGACGATGTAAACGAAGAAAAGTGGTTGGAAAGTATGGGAATAAATGCGCACGACATAAAGCAAATAAACTGTACTCAAATGAAAATTGTACATCGAGCCGAGTCTAAAGTGGATAATAGTGAACAAAGCTTAGTATTAATCGAAGGGATGGAAGTGCACGCTTTTTATAATTTTCTTATGAATTCTAAAATTACTACGAGTTTGACTGGACCGTTAGCCGGAATTCCTCCGACTTTATTATCTCCCATCGCTTTTCACGGAGCTACTCTATCGGCTTTAAAAGTTAAACAATGTAAAGTACGAGTTGACGAATCGGATTATTATTCTTTAGAATTAGTGGGACCAATTTTGCCTCAAGTGGTACACAATTTGTGTTCTATACATTCGAAGGAACAAAATTTAACGATGACATTTGCGAATGTGGATTCGTCTTTATCATTTAGTAAGCTCAAAGCGGAACAACAGCAAAATAGAAAAGAAAACGATAACGCGAGTGGTATAAAAATATTTGGAAAGGAAAATTTGACCGATTGTGGTTTGAATTGTAGGGTTTTAAAACATTTTTGTTCTTCCAACTCGGATCAAGTGGTTGACATGGAGTGTCTTAAGTATAATAACGAGACAAAGACTTATACATGGTCTTAAGGACCTTGATGTTTTATATTACGACGATGCGATTATAAATAAATTATTTTTAATTTTAGAAATTATTGTTGACGTTTTTCCATTAGCAACCTGAGAGAAAGATCTTTAGTTATATCTTATAACCATATAACTTAAAATATACACTAGTAGGTACTTGGTAAGTTTAATAATTATATACGGATAATAAAAAAATTTACATATACAGATTATTTGCAACAGTTTTTACCTTAGAAATATATTCTTTTAGTGGAGAAATTTGCAGTTTCTGTAACAAAATTAAAATTGGCGCAACATTTAGAGAATCTAAGTTATCGTCGTCGATATAACTGATAAAAACGCTGCATTTTAAGTTTTTAAAAGTGCAATATGATAGTACACTAGCACTCAAACCGGTAATAAAATTTGGTATTTCTAATTTTGGATACAAGTCCAAAGTTTTAGTATTGTTACACAAAGACCTTATAACACAAGGGTCATCGCCCGAGTAATTTCGTAGGGACGCAATCGAGTAGCTCGTTAAAACATATACATTTTTGGCAGTTTCTAACCAAGGCGCTAATATTTCGGTCACCTTAAAATATTTAAATGAAAACGAGAATTAAACACAATTATAATAAGTACCTTTCCGACAATACCGTTTGATTGACTTGAATACGTAATTAAGTAAGAATCATTGTGAATCTTATAAACTACGACTTTATCAGCAGTTAACTCGCACTGTGGTATTATAGCATCCACAATACAACTGTGCGTTAATTGAATAATTGGCGAAGATTCGCAAATTAAAATTGTTCGTATAGATGAAGATACTTGCGAACAACCTTCCCAAACAAGTTCGACACTAAAACGACAAGTTTTTAAAATTATATTTTTAATTTATAGTTAGACTACTTTTCAGTAACTGTAGTATCGTAATCTTCTTCACACAAAGCCCTCGTCGAAGGCTCCACAATTTCTCCAAATAGCATTATGCGGCAATTTTAACTGTCAATTATTTGAAGAAGTTAGGTTATGTTGTAGTGTGTAGCATCGAATATAAAAATATCCTCTACTCTACCGGGAAAGAGCTTTTTAGCTAATAACATGGATCTCAATGGAAGAGTATATATAGCTATTTCCGGTCAATTTCTCTAATAGAAATGGTTAATAAGGAGAGATCATGACAGCCAACGATAATGTAAACAAACTCGATGAAATGAATGAATCATCACTGAAATTTGCAAATGTCATTTTCGTTGCATTTTCTCCTATAAGGAACGGTTGCCAACGCTCCTTCCTGATATTTTATGTTCTAAGGCAAGCGCCTGTTTCCTGTTACAGCCTAGTAGCACAGTATACCTTCAGTACAATCACTCTCAGAGTGGGGGCCAGTTTGCGCATCTTTTGGCGCACCTCAAATTCGCCATATTTTAAGTTTAAGTCATTAGCGTCGTAAGGATTCACTCACGTTTAACTATTCAAACAGACAGTGGCGGAGAGAAAATTGTTAGTGTATTTATATTTAAGAAAATTATACTTTAGGTTAAGGATTTTTTATACATTGAAAGATTTAAACCGCAATTTTAAGTCTTCGTCAAATAAAAATAAAAAAACTATTTGGCGAAACGAATAAAAATTTACATTTTATATTCTTTTTTTTTATAAAAATTATTAATTTAGAAAAATAAACAGAAATTTATATTAGAGTAGGAGGTATTTCTTTATTCAATGTATTTATTTTATGTTAACTTTTTATTATAAAAAAATATTAAAATTTTTTTAAGTAATACGTCTCTGGTTACATTTCGTCTTTATTTATTATTACGGAACTGGAATTCTAAACTAAAAATATGGCGTCCACAGGTTGACCTTGTCTTGCTGATAACAATAGAAGTATTGGAGAGTGCGTTTACTGTAGGATATACTGTGCTAGTAGGTACATAGAGACTTAACGCGTAACGCTTAAAACGTAAGACTTAAAACTTAAAATTCAACATGTGTTATGCTGGATTTATGCAGACTCATGTAACATGTAATCAGGGCCGGCTCTAGCATATTGGCCGCCCGGCTCAATCATTGTTTTAGCGTAGCCGCCCTTGTAATTTGGTGGCAGCAGTCAGCAGTCTGCGGCGCATCTCTAATGCGCCGCAGGCGAAAAATTTATTTCTCAAGAGACTTACGACTTAAAAGTTAAGTTTGCTCTTTGATTGTTTGCTACCTAGATTATCTAGGTACTATTATGGAAAATATAATTTCCGTTATATTGCGTTTATTGGTTTAATGTTGTATTCATTCAGAAAACAAATGTTTAATGTTTCGAAAGCTCGTAAAATTAGCTTTCTGAACATATAAAATAATGTATATTTTGAACTTCAATTTAAAAAAAAATTCCAAGATTTGACGGACGGAAAACGTTTCTCATATGGCCACATCCGTTGTTGGTGGACGAAGGTGGACGAACAAGAGTACCTATCAAAATTCAAAATCGTGGTTTGAGACTAGACACGCTTACTCTTTACTCGATGTGAGAAACGTCGAAGAACATCGCTTGTTAACAACTCAGAAATCCATGGGGTGAGCATTTCCTAAATAAAAGTTCAAATTAAAATCCCTGATTTAATCGACAGGACATTATGTGTGGACTGGTGGTTGGTCCGATAATTCTGACAAATGGGATCCTGATTTAAGGGCCGACTTAATGCCAGATAGTGCACAAGATGGGACGTTTTGGATATCGTTTTGACGTTTTGAAATATTTTGATTGCATCGACATTTGTAAAGCTAGAAATGGATGGAAAGACTCTCTTTTAAGTAAAAAATTAAATTTGAATTATTTTGAGCTAAAATTAAATTTTTTAGTAGGGTCAAAGGAAGTCTGAAAAATCTCAAAGATCACAATTGGATTTGTGCGTCGTTTTGTTTAAAGCAATTCGCCCAAATATAGGAAGTTTGCTCGAGCACAGGAAAAGACAAGTTCGCGGATTTGTCGGTGGTAACAAAATGCTCGAGCCTGCAGGATATATTTTGGTGTCGCTAGCGTTCAATCATAGCGCATACTGGACTCGAAGACGCAGAAGCTTATCCAAGGTTACTTACATACTGTACAAGGTGTCCCATTAGTGTTCCTCTAATGTTCATTGAGACACCTTAGTCATTTACCGATTTTAAACTTCACCAATAAGAAAACTTTCGTATCGTCATATACGACGGTTTCGTATAGCTGGAAACTAGGCTTAGGTGTTTCTCTCAGTGACGTCACAAAGAGTTTAAAATAGTTATTTACGAACCATATGCGGGAACACGATTTTCCCGCGTGAACGCTGTTTGAAAACACGAGCGACGTAGGAGCGAGTGCTTTTATCATTGCGTGAACGCGGGAAAATTGTTCACGCATAAGGATTGTACAATATTTTTTGTAACGAACAAAACCGTTATCATAATTCTTAAATAAAAGTTTTATTTGATTAGTTTTGACAATTTAGGTATACAAAGCAACCTATGACTTCATAGTCAAACTTCATTCTTACGTCAAACAAATTCTTACTTTGACAGTTAATTGTTCTAAAAGTTGTTAAAAATTGTTATTAGATGTAACGAAATAGTTTAGTTTGCGAATTTAAATGTTCTAAAATATGTTTCCTTACATTAATAAATACACATTACTTTATTTTATTACCATTTATTAGTGTTGTTTTGACAGTTTACTTCCCGGTGTAGTAGACCGGGAAATACTGTTTCCCAGTCGACCTCAGAGTGCATCAAACGTCACTTTCGAAGCAGTGAGTACAAAAAAATTATTTTGGGCTCAATATACAAGTTACAGCAAAAATAAAAAGACCTTTAAGCATTAAATAAACTAAAGTTTTATAAAAAAAATTAAAAAAAAACGTTTCCTCACTGTGTATTGGAAACTTCTGAATTTTATTAACTGCCCTTATTTAGAAACAATTAAATTTGATCATCCGATATTTTTGTTTGCGATTCTCATTGGCCAATTCTTCCGTCGTTTCTTAGACTGCTTAGACTACTGTTTATTGCTACTTAACGTGTTACTTTACCACTAAAAGCCTTTAAAACTTGTTCAGCATTTAGTTTAAATTCTTAACTTTGATACTACATCCTCAACTGGATAAGAAAGGCATTCTGAGTAATCTTTTTTATTTAATGTAGGTTGGTGCGTTAATATTGCGAGCTAGTGTAGTTCTTACTGTCCCTCAGGCGCAGTTTTTCAATAAGAGTTTAAACGTACGTTCAAGCGAACTCCGTTCGGAGCTTGAACTTCGTTCACCGTGTTTTGCGTTTTTCAATGGTTAGTTAGCGTAAACGAAGTTCACGTTTTAGTAGGGATGGGTAATAGCAGGTTTTATGAATAACAAAACGGTAGCAGCTTTTGAGTACCGATAGCTGCTTCTGAAACTATTTATTTTAATAGCAGCTTTTTTTGTACATTTTAAATGACAGGTTGATTTCGTAGCAGGCAACAGAAAAACTGTTATTAGGTATATTTATTTAATTTAGAAAATAAAAACTGCAATGAAATTAAATATTTATTGCTGGAAAGCATAAACTTTTTTAAACTGAAAGCTATATAAAAAAAATTAAGTAACGTATAAATTTTGCTATATAAATGCATCTATTATTTTATTTATACGTCTTTA
The DNA here is from genome assembly GCA_963924605.1 of Malthinus seriepunctatus. Taxonomy (NCBI): domain Eukaryota; kingdom Metazoa; phylum Arthropoda; class Insecta; order Coleoptera; family Cantharidae; genus Malthinus; species Malthinus seriepunctatus. Next base: position 150,996 of record OZ004601.1, read on the forward strand.
ATCTTATCTACATAACAGCGACCACCAGAAGTGTATATTTTGAAGTTGCAAGTGGCCGAACCAAAAGTGAAATGTGAAACAACGCCGAAGGTTGAACGTGGTAAAAACGTAAACAAAAAGATTTAGCATCTTTACGTTTTTCGTTTCTGTCGTTTCTCCTTTCCGTTTCGTTTCAGTTTTTCCGTAGTTTCGCTTCGCCTGTACGAGTTATCAAAAACTCGCAATAACCAATAAATAGTTTCTCGCTATTGTCAAAACTAGCTACCCGTTATTGCAGCGATAGCAGCTTTTGTAACTATTTACGTTTTAAAACGCCCATCCCTACGTTTTAGTAGCGCTATAATGGTTGAAATAGTCGTACCAATGCTAATGTCACGCATATTATTATGAGAGAGTGAGGTTAGTTTCAACATTCGAATGCTTCTGTTTATTAAAGTGTTGTGTATTTATTTTGAGTTTTGAACTTAAACATTATTATAAAATGAACAAACGTGATCCAAATTTTATTGGTGCAGAAGAAAGCTTATTGGTAAGTACATAAATAATAATAAATAATGTGTACAAAACTACAAAATAATGTTTATTTAAAAACAAATAGGTGAAATTGGTTTCTCACCACAGAAACGTGGTCGGAAACAAGACTACCGACTGCTTCGAAAGCCAAAGATGAAGCGTGACAGAAAAGGGGAAGTGGCTATAACTCCAACTGCACAACTTTACAAGTCGTGGCCACCCTTCGAAGGAATGTGTCCAAAATTAGCCATATGAAATTACAGAGGAAGACGCTTTTGCTGTACCCCATTTCTCGACTTTCATTAAACAAAAGTGAAAAAGTAGATTGTGGTAAATACACACTTCAAATGTTACGAAGACGATTTGCTCTACAGATGTAGAGCTAATCGCATTTAAACAAAATGACAACGGTTATTCAAGTAAGTAAAATTCTTAGTTTATTTCGAAGCATTAATTTCCTTTTTATTTTAGTCAGTTTCGCATCACCCCGGAATAAAAATCTCCAACCAAACGTCGAACAATGTGTGGTGAACGGTTGGCCAAGTCAAGATGGATTAAATCAAAATTAACTTCTACATAACTTAATTGATGATACAACTTGGAAATTAATTGAAACTTAATGCCTCTTGTATTAACAGATTTAAATTAAGTACAATAAACAATTTAAACTACCTTATTTTTATTAATTTCAAAAACAGTTTGCTAATGGAAGGAATATTTAAAAAGTACTAAACTAATAATGGTTGTAACATATAATTGTAAATAAATTAATAATAAATAATTAGAGGCACCACAGACTTTTGATCGGTCGATAGTTTAGTCGGTTGCTGAATTTGTATTGAAATATATGCGATTTCGAATCGTTAGGTGTGCGCACTCACGTTTGCCTTAATGCTAATTAAAGCAACCGACTCAACTATCGGCCGATTAAAAGTCTGTAGTCTGCGGCCAGTCTTATTCTTCAAACGTGTAATTTTTAAATACTTAAATAAAAAGTCATTTTGTATCGTTGTTTTTCAGAAATCTGAAAGTACTTTGCACTTGTGTTTATAAATTACTTTGGACTTTCGAAATTTCTTTTAATCCTGCAAATTGGTTATATTTTATATTTGTGAAAAATCCTTTTACTATTTAAATTCTACATAGTCGCCAATGGTCATCTGTCCCATAAAAACCACCAACATCAATAATCAAAAACCTTTTTGATAGAAGCACCATTATTTCTGTAATAAATTAACAATCATTAGCATTACATTATTATCAATATGTGATTAGTTGGCAAACTCACCTCTCGGTGAAGCAATTATCTTTGAAACTTCATCGATTACTTTCGAACTACCTACTTCGACAAACGAAACCTTGCAAAAATGTCATGATCATTGCATTTTGGTAAGCGATCTTCCTTTTCCATCATTACTCGAGGTCTGTTTGGTTAATATGATTTAAAAAATACTCATCGTGGCTTGAAAACTATTCAGTCTTCAAATTCTGCCATATATCTAAACTAACAAAAAATTAGGTGCTTTTAAATAAATATTAAGTATGTATGAAGTACTTACCTTATAAGAATAACTTTGAATAACCACACAAAATTTAAAAATAATTTGACATAAATACAATAATACAAAAAAGAAGGTTATGTTTCCATCACCAAACTTAGTTCAGTGGCTTGAACGCTCGACTTCGGCCGTTTAAGCGGAACTCCGTTTATGTTGATCGGTGATTGAAAAACGGACTATTCCGACCAAACTGAGTTTAAACTCCGAACTTAGTTTAAGCGCTTAATGAAAAACCGACCCTCATTCTTTACTTTGTGGCATAATAATTCATAATTTTCGGTTTTAATTTTTTGTGTATCTGCAACCAGCACTACATAAGTGTATAAAAAGTTGCGAGTAAAAAATTTATTTAATGGTTTTTTGAGAAATGCAAGTGATTGTTATTTTAAACTTAACCTAAAAATTTGGATTTTTTAGTTTCTCCAAATATTTAATTTACTTACATTTTGCTTCCAGTCAAGTGGAAAAGGGTTAAATTTAAGCTTTAAAATAAGTTTTTGTGATGAAGTAAGTACTGTTGTTGGAATTAGAACTTTGATATTGCAGTAGTTTTTCCAACCGTTGACCACCGCAACATTGATGTTTAATAGTTTTAAAATGACGTACAGCGTAATTCAAAAGAAAGGATTTGGCAGGTTTATAAAGTTTTACTATTTCCTTATATCTTATAATAACTGATCGAGTCACAACTATGTGTACCGGAATTGTTGCAATTTAACTTTCGACTTGTTTACCTGTAGTGTCTAAACTAATAGTTTCTTGCATATTTTATTTGTTTGATCAGTAGTCACTATAATAGCTTAATTATATTTCAAATTTGATTAATTCTTATGGTAATTCCAAAATTAATTTATTTTGTGCTTTTAGATGCAAACGACTGCCAGAGCAATTTCTATTCCAAGTAAAACTAATTGGAGAGAACACCTACATGGAATGGAAGATGGAACAATAGCAAAAGAATGAAGCTAAAAATTATAAGCTTGAAGAAACATAATTAAGTGGAAGACTTAGAAAACAAATAAAATGGAGATGAGAGGCCAAAAGCGTCAACTTTGTTAGAAGAAGAAAAAGTAGTATATTTTTAATAATTTATTTTGTTAATAATTATTTTTCATATTTGAATAGTTTTATAGGAGTTTGATCCTGGTCAAATTCATACTATAATTTTTGATTCGTGTTATTGAAATGTTATTAAATTTCTTCTATATTGCATGTGTTCATCTGCTAATGTTTGTTGAATTTGGTAAATAGTAATCAGAAGATTAATTAATTTTGTGCTTTCAGGTACAAACAACTGCCAGAGCAGCTAAATATCAGATTAGTAGTAGGAAGCACGATGATTGTTTAAGAAAATAACTCGTTGGATCAGGTCACTCTTCCATGTTTTTTTACTGATGTGAGATAGTGGAGTGAGATATTATTACTAAATAATAACTAGTAGCTACCATTAATTATTAAAAATGTAAAATGATGTTAATGCAAACATTACAATAAGTTCCAAAAAATTGAATGTAATTTTTTTATTTAATTTTTAAAAAGATAGGCATTACTCCATTATACAAAAAATATTTCTTATTGTAAGTGGAAAAATTTGCTAAGGATAAGAAACTATGTGAATATCACGGTTAAATTTATTTGTCGATGACTAATACATGTTTACTTTTAAAATAAACTAAAATAACATTTCAAAATGTAATATGAAACATCAATATGTTACCTAATTATTTGCTGTTTGAGCTTCAGTTTGTCCATAGTATAAATAGTAACATAGTATGCATAGTAACATAGTATGCTATTACGCAGCTTGTGTGGTGGGAGAATGACGTCAGTCGGTGGCACCGTGGAGTAAACACGACGTGCGAGGTAAATACTGCAATCGACGTGACGTGTTCGTACATGCATACGTCCCGTAATCTTGCCACCTCCTGACGGCATACGCGGCCAAGTTCGATTTTCGTACACCGGAATGGCATACTAAGTTTGTCAATGTAAGTCGAACTGTTTAGATCTAGTCCTAAGACCTTAGCGAATAGTTTTTTATCTTAATGAGGATACACAAAGCAAGGAATAACAAATATTAATAAGGTACAGAAAATGTTTTAATTATTAATCAATTTTCTTATCTAACTGATTGTCATAACAAATAACGAGTGGTTTATTTATTAAAAAATTGGTTCAGTTTGTAATAATTGCACGACACCCAATAAAAATAATTATTTTTATTAATTAATCTCCTCATACAACTGTTTGTAATCTTTTATCATATTATCATAAACGGTTGCTGAACGTAAGGGTGAGAAAACCATTAACCAAAATTTTGTTTGTGTATTTTAACTTTAAAAAAATGCTAAGGATAATTATTTTTATTCAGTTTGGTGAACAATCAAAAATTTGTAAATGACATCATTCAAGCAACATCCCTTGGTGAATGCCTACTTCTTGTTTAAAATTTAATATCTTCTTGAAACCCCTATTTACCAGCTCATTGAAAATTAAAAGTGAATTATAAATTAAACAAATTTTTTAAATAAATAAATTCTGGTAAAGAGCAATTTGCACCTCCCATGACTTTAATACTCGCATTTTATTGGTTAGTATATTGTTTAGTGGTAGGGAATGGGTAGGAGAAAGTTAATATAAGTCTGATTTCCGTCATAAGTTCAGATTCTTATCAGCAACACAGATCAGCAATTTTTAGAAAAATAAGGGTTACTCTTGTGAAAATCAACTTTCGATTTTCGGATTTTTTTTGATTGGAAGTTGTTCCTAATATTATTATAAGTATTTCCACCGAATATTAATTAATTTATTTTAATATTGATTGTAAAAATTGAAATATTGTGAACAACAATTACTTTATAATTTAAACGCTTTGTAGTGTTTATAATTTTAATTATAACTCCCTTATATTGGTTATTTTATGGAGTGTATTGGAATTATTAACATCCTTTAATGTAAAAACAATTATTTGAATTCCTTTATTAATTAATTAAAAATAGTATAAATTAATCTATACTAGAGTTTTATTTGTACTACAACTTTTGTTTGTATTTCTTGGCCCCAGCTTGTGTGGAGTACGTTACATAAATATTTCTAGTAGTGATTATTTTTTTAGAAAAAGGTCTTGGTGCTAGTTTTCACCCTCGTCTAATTAAAAGTGAAAATTTTGAGCAAACGGTCCTTAAAATTAAAAATTGTTAGTAATGCTGTAAAAAAATAAATGGCAAAAAAATATTTAGACAAATCACCACCTTAAACTAGTTTTCATCCTCGTTTAATTGAAAGTTGCTAGTATGTTAATGACGATATTGCTCAATGGCGTATCTAGAATGGTTCCAAGGGTTTCGTGGAACCATGCCCGGAAAAGCGGACCAAAAAAATTTTTTTAATTTTTTTACTCAAACCTTTTTTTATTCAAATTGTGTTATGTAATTTAAAAAAAATAATCAAGTAGTTCAGCACACAACGTTAGCAAAAGAAATCAAATCAGTTTATTATTCGTAGAACCAAGGAACTTATCTTTATTCTTCTGAAATAAATTACCAAATAAAGCTTTTTTCGGTACAAAAAATTTCAAAAAATACAAAAATATGTTTAAAAATTCCTGAAGTCAATCTAAGCTCTGTTGACCTTGTAAATTCCAAAAATTTCGCCTGCGGCGCTAAGGGGTCCGTGAAAAATCTTTGGAACTCAGGCCCGTAATAGTGTCTCTATGCCACTGATATCGCTATACGCTTTTGTGTTTGATTAAAATGGAAATGTTTTGAACATACCTACTGAAGAATTTGATGGTTCTACAGTAGGAAATGTTATAAATAAATGGTATTACGCAACAAGGAACCAACCCTCATATTTACTAAACCATATAATCACGTTTTAAGTTCTGTTTGCCTTAGCGTAGGTTTTAGTTTTAGTTTTTTCAAGCTCCTTATTATTATTTTTTCGTATTCTAAATTGTCCCAAAATAAGTGCAGATAGGTTGATAAGTAGCCCTACATGTCACAGACACGAAATACATTATATCTATTTTTTTTTTATTTTCAGGGTTGGTTTCTTGTTGCGTAACACGATTCAAATAATCTTGGCATTCTAATAAAAATCTTGGTGTTATCAAAATGATCGCAGTTCAGAAAAAATATATATGTGTTAATAAATTCTTACCCTTCCATTGAAATAAAACAACTACATAATTAATTTTATTATAATTAATTATTAAATAATTACAACTACAGATAATTTTTGAAATTTAACTTAAACATTAAATACACATCAAACTTAATTAATTAGATACTAAATTTTAAAATAAATAATTATTTGTTTTTAAAATAATTTAAAAAACATAATTTTATTTTAAATAATATTCTATTAATTAAAAATAATTGTTGGTCACAATATTTCAATTTTTATAATTAATATTGAAATAAATTAATTAATATTCGTTAGAAATACTTATAATAATATGAGGAACAACTTTCATTAAAAAAAAATTCGAAAATCGCAAGTTGATTTTCACAAGAGTAACCCTTATTTTTCTAAAATTTGCTGATCTGTGTTACTGATAAGAATCTGAACTTATGGCGAAACTCGCACTTATATTAACTTTCTCCTACCAATTCCCTACCACTTAAGATATATCAACCAATAATATGCGAGTATCAAAGCAAATAATGGCCTATGTGTTAGGCGGAAATTTAAATTACATTTGCATTATTTAATTTATTTCTGAAGATTATTAATAAACAAAATTAAATAAATTAATATTTAGGGAATTAATAAAATAACAGTAATTTTAAATTAGAACATTATTTTTTTATCCTGCCAAGTTTTTAATAACAATAAATAATTAACTTTTACAAGTATAAAAATACATATTTCGTTACATAATAATTGTTGTGTCAATCTGAAGTTTAAATTTACAAAGGCACAACAATTGATAAAGTATTTGATGATTCACTCAATCCCTCTGTGTCATTTATAGTAAAACTTCGTAATTTGTTTTAGTTTCGTTTGAACTTCTGAGTCGAAAGGATCGTTCCTGAAGTGCCAGCGCGTTTAACAACAGAACCTAGGGATTAACAGAAAATGAACAGATACGGACAACAATTCCAGAGTTGGAATTGTGGCAAGAAAGCTACCAGTTGCATTCCCAATAAAACGAGTGAAAAAATTTTGTAAGTAAGATTTATGATATTTATAACTTTTGTCTAGCTAACTAATTATTAAATAAATTTAAAGCGTTTTAATTCACTCTTTTGAATTGTTATAAAAATTTAAAAATATTTTTAATTAGGTAGTGCTTTAAATACGTAGCCATTAATTTACATAAACATAAGGATCGAGTCAAAATAATCAGTAATTCGTATGTAGGTAATTAATGCAATTACCCGGTAATTGAGTCGGTCATTAATTAACTCTCTAAAATAAGAAAAAGACTAGGACTACTTTCATTAAATTAATTTTAACAAAAAATACAATTAATTATTAATGTTCAAATCAACCAATAGCATTATTTAATTATTTTTAAGGGTATATAAAATATCTCTTAATAATTAGCATTAAACTAATTTAAATTATCATATAAACACATAGTAATCTGATGTTTGAAATTCTATTCTCTTCAACATCCTGTATAATGTGGCAATAAGCTTAAGAATAAATTTCGGGAAAGTAAAAAAAATTAAAAATAGATAGGAATATTGAATTTGCGATGATTCACTTTGTGTCTACCATAGTAAACATTTCGTAATTTGTTTCAGATTTCATTCAACTTTTGAACTAGAAAGATCGTTCGTTAAGTGCTCTCTATACCAGAATAATTCCAAAGACCAATGGACCTAGGATTACAAGAAAATTAACAACGATTAATGTAAGTATTTTTCGTCTTTTTAAGGATATGTAAAGTATAAGAGAAGGAGCTATTTTGCAAATACATTTAGTAGGCATATTAGTTAATAAACTTGTATCTAAAATACATCTATATTATATTACATCTATTATATTACAGTAGCAAAACTATTAAAAAGCTAGCGTTTCCAACTATCAGTAATTGATCAGTAATTTTTGACGCTTAATTTTTAACAAAATCACAAAACACCGGATGTGCAAGTGTATGGCCATAGGAGGAACTTTTTCCTGTTGTATTTTATTGTGCATTTCTATAATTTAAAATTTTCAAATTAAATTTTAATAAAAAAATGCACATTTTTATGTTTTTATGGCCGATAAAATTATATATATTTCAGCGAATATCCAATGTATCTTCCTAAATTAACTAATATAGCTATCTAGCAAATTTTTCATGTGCAATGTGCAGATCTCTTGAAAATTATGTGTAGTTCAATTGTCAAATATTTTTAAAAATTAACTTTAACTTGTAAAAAGAAGCTAATTATTAAACGCAACGAATAAATTATAACAGAAAATTTATAAAAACATTACCTTTTTACATTACAAATGCTTAGAAATATCATTTAATGTTACAATTTGTTGTAAATAATTAGGATTAGAATTTACTTTTACCTCCTAGGAGGCAGAAGTTCACTTTTAACTCCTAGGATGTAATAGTAGAACTTTAACCTTATTTGTTTAGTAACAAAATGTCAACTTTTTTTTACGTTTGAAGAAAAACGTTATTTTTTTATCCTGTCAAGCTTTTAGTAACAATAAACAATTACCTTTCACAAGAATAAAAATAAATATTTTGTCACATAATAATAAATTGTTGTGTTAATCTGAAGTTTAAATTTACAAAGACACACATTTACAACAATTGATAAAGAATTTGATGATTCACTCTGTGTCAGTTATAGTAAAATTTCGTAATTTGTTTTAGTTTTCATTGAACTTCTGAGTCGAAAGGATCGTTCCTGAATTGCCAGTGCGTTAAACAACAGAACCTAAGGATTAACAAAAAATGAACAGAGACAGGGATAACATAGAAAGAAAGCTGCCAGTTGCATTCCCAATAAAAGAGTGAAAAAAACTTGTAAGTAAGATTTATGATATTTATAACTTTTGTCTCGCTAATTATTAAATAAATTAAGAGCGTTTTAATTCTCTATTTTGGATTGTTATAAAAATTAAAAAATATTTTCTATTTGGGGTAGTGCTTTAAATACGTAGCCATTAACATATTTTTTTTAATTCCTTCATTGTAATCTTTTACAACAAATTCATAAGAATCCAGTCAAAATAATCAGTAATTCGTATGTAGGTAATTAATGCATTTACCCGGTAATTGAGTCGGTCATTCATTAACTCTCTAAAATAAGAAAAAGACTAGGACTATTTTCATTAAATTAATTTTAACAAAAAATACAACTAATTATTAATGTTCAAATCAACCAATAGCATTATTTAATTATTTTTAAGGGTATATAAAATATCTCTTAATAATTAGCATTAAACTAATTTAAATTATCATGTAAACACATAGTAATCTGATGTTTGAAATTCTATTCTCTTCAACATCCTGTATAATGTAGTGATAAGCATAAGAATAAATTTCGTAAAAGTAAAAAAAATTAAAAATAGATAAGAAAATTGAATTTGTGATGATTCACTTTGTGGCTATCATAGTAAACATTTCGTAATTTGTTTCAGATTTCATTCAACTTTTGAACTAGAAAGATCGTTCGTTAAGTGCTCTCTATACCAGAATAATTCCAAAGACCAATGGACCTAGGATTACAAGGAAATTAACAACGATTAATGTAAGTATTTTTCGTCTTTTTAAGGATATGTAAAGTAGTATAAGAGAAGGAGCTATTTTGCAAATACATTTAGTAGGCTTATTAGTTAATAAACTTCTTTCTATGTAAAATATCTCATAACAATTAAACGTTTAACTAATTTAAATTATTATGTAAATCCGTAGTACCTACTTACTCCGATACTTTATTTCTTCAAAAAATTTTAGATAACTTCCCTTAACTAATTAAATTAATTTACTAAATAGCAATAAATATTCCCGAAAATGCTTTCCTTCTTCTGGTTCCTTGTAAATATTTAAAGTGAAACTTGGTGAAAAAATCGTATATTTATTTAATTTATTTTGCAAATTAAAAATTCATTACTTAATTGAAAATAATCATTGGTTGACTATGCCTAATACATACCAAAATGTTTCTTATTTCAGTTTGCGTTCAAATCTTCGACTTTAAAAGATGGTCTTGTAACTAACAGTTCTTCATTTTGCCGAACAGCGAGAGGATTACAAGAAAACTTAATGGACCAAGTTGAAGTTGCTTTATCTAAGTTTATTTACTGACAGCGCTTTCGAGATATTTTGGGTCCAATTATGTTTAATTATTGGTTATTAAAAGTTAATTAATTGGAAATAATCATTGGACGAAAATTACTAAAATTTAAGTAAGTTATTTTAATTAATTTTAAATATAGAACATACTCTAGAAGTTTGTTTGCTTTTTGTTATGCTGAATCCTGCATGTATTTTTATTTAATGTTTATTGCAAATTAAAAATTAATTACTTAATCGAAACATGCCTAAAATACATACTAAAACACATCTTATTTTAGTTTCCGTTCAATCGTCGACAGTGAGAGTGCCCTTTAGTCCACATCAAGAGGATTTTTTGAAAACTTAATGGACCAAGTTGAAGTTATTTTACCTAAGTTTATTTACTTTCGAGCTATTTTGGATCAAAATATGTTTAATTATTAGTTACTACAAGTTAATTAATTGGAAATAATCATTGGGCGAAAATTACTAAAATTTAAGTAAGTAATTTTAATTAATTTTAAATAGAGAAGACACCCTAGAAATTGTTTGCTTTTTGCTATGCTATGCTGCATGCTGCATGTATTTTGAATTAATTTATATTGAAAAATAAAAATTAATTACTTAATCGAAACATAATATACTAAAACATATCTTATTTCAGTTTCCGTTCTATCGTCGACAGTGAGAGTGTCTTTTGGTCCACATCAAGAGGATTTTTAGAAAACCTAATGGACCAAGTTGAAGTTATTTTATCTAAGTTTATTTTCTCACAGCGCCTTCAGGATATTTTGAATCAAAATATTTTTAATTATTAGTTACTAAAAATTAATTAATTGGAAGTAATGATTGAGCGATAACTACGAAACTTTAAGAAGCAAAAGTCCTTTTAACGATTCAGCTTGTGTCCGAAATGGGTACATCAGACTAACATCTCAATTAGTTTCAGATTACATTCCACCTTTGATTCGGAAAGATGCTTATTTTTATCAAGCCGACAGTGTCTTCTGGTTTTGGACCCAACATGAGGATTTGGAGATTTAATGGACGAAGACTAATTTATTTTTAATTTATTTTGGATTGTATTTAAGTAGAAGGGTAGCTACACCTCTCGATTAGTTTTTTTTAATTAATTTTTTTCAATTTAAATTCATTGCTTGCTTAGGAGGGTAGCTACCCCTATTTACTGGTCATCGCTAGCGAAGACGTAGCAGCTAGGTAAGTTGCTTCCAACAGCTCTTCTCCACGTTAAAGAGAGCGCCAGGGGAAGCAACCTCTAAGACCACTGCGAGTTGTCCTCGAATTGGTCGGAGGTTGTGCCTCTTTCGTAGTCTTTAATGTGGCGATGGGCGTGGTCTCCATGTTGGAATGTGGGTGTGCGTTGGCGCCGGGCGGGGAGGGGTAGGTGGGAGGGGGGTCGGCGGTCCCCTCCCCCCTACCCCTCCCCGCCCGGCGCCAACGCACATGCGCACTCCTACACGGAGTCCACGCGCATGCGCATTAGAGACTAAGGAGGAGGAGCAACAACCGACAATTTCGAGGACAACCCCCAGTGGTGGACGGGGCTGCCACCCCTCGTACTCTCTCGGACAAGGTGCAGGGTTGAAGCGACGCCACCTACCTACCAGCTACCCGATAAGCAGCCATTACCAGTTTTAATATTAATTAATATTTTGTAATTATTTATTGTTTTAATTATGTATTATGTCTTGTGGGCCACCGCTTGATGAGCCGAACTCCTCAAGCGATGACTCCTCGAGCTTTATTTGTTACAGTTATTTCTTTCCAAATCTAACGAGGGGTGGACTTGTTGCAGCCCATGCCCTGGGCTGTAACCTTTAATCTTTTTTTTAATGGTATAGCTATTTTTACAATTTTTAATTTCTGCTGCATACATCGATTAGGACACAAGACTGAATCGTTAAAGGGACTGTTATGTCTCTTGAATCTCGCTTTGGTGATTTACTAAGTGTTGGCCCGTCAATCAATAATAAATTGTTCACAAATAATTAATTTTGAATTTGTAAAATTAATTAATAGTATACATATTATTATAATTTTGTATATTAAAAATTTGTTTATTATATAGAAGGTAATAGAAGATATTTTTGTGTATTTTTTTATTTTAATAAACAGTAAACTCATGTAGATCTTGACTTTTTTTCCAGAGATAAAAGCACTTTTAAAGAATTTCTCTCAATAATCTTCTTCTTTTTCAATTACCTTGAAAAAGATATTCCCTCTCCTACTTCTTTATTCTCTTGATTGCCTTACACGTTAAAATCCAAGTCTTTAATTATTATCCACAGTCTCTTTAGTTCTTAAAAAAAACAATTCTAAAGAAATTAGACCAGTACTATTTGGATTTTAAAAGTGAAATGTAAGTTTGTTGAGTTCAAACGAAGTCTCAATACATAAGACAATAAAGTCCAGCTGCATAACTCTATAACACAAAGAGTTCTTCTTTACTTGACAGATAAGATGACAGAGACAGAGGAGATTGACAGGTGAGAAAAGAAGACAGTAAGTTAACAGATGAGTACGGCAGATGAGAAGATCGTTGATATTTACAGAGACAGAGGCATCGAGAGATAGAGATAGATATGAGATAGAGAGAGGCAGATATAGAGATAAGGAGATAGATAAAGAGACAGATATGGAGACTGTTTAAATGAGATATTAAGATAGTAAAATTAAGGGAGATACAGATAGATATAGAAAGAAGAAGACAGATAAAGAGACTGTTGAAATGAGACACTAATATAAAAAAATGAAGGGAGATAGATATAGAGATAACGATAGATAGATACATATTAGATATTTTGATAGAACAATTAAGAGAGATAGAGAGAGATAAAAAGACAGATAGAGAAATAACAAGACAGTTAGAGAGACTGTTTAAATGAGATATTAAGATAGGAAAATGGAAGGAGCTAGAGAGAGATAAGGAGATTGTTGAAATGAGAGAAAAACATAGTAAAATAGAGGGAATTTAGAGATAGATACAGAGATATGGAGATAGATAAAGAGGCTGATGAAATGCGGTATAAAAATAGAAAAAAGAGATAGATATAGAGATAAGGAATCAAATGAAATGCGATTATATAAATAACGGTAGACAAAATAAATAGATAGAGAGATAGAATTAGAGATAAAGAAAAAAATGAAATGCGATATAAAGATAGATATAGAGATAAGGAGACAAATAAAGAGACTATAGAAATGAGATATTAAGATAGCAAAATAGAGAGAGAAAATAGACAAAAATTGATATTGAGATAAGGAGACAGATAGAGAGATACAGATAAAGTGTCAAATAAAGAGACAGATAAGGTGAAAGACAGATAAGGAGAAAGACAAAAATAAAAAATGGCAGGACATAGAGAGAGATAAGAAGACTGTTGAAATGAGAGATAAAATGATAAAATGTGATAAAGACATAGTAAAATAGAGGGAGTTAGAGATAGATACAGAGATAAGGAGATAGACACAGAGATAAGGAGATAGACACAGAGATAAGGAGATAGATAAAGAGACTGATGAAATAAGAGAAAATCATAGTAAAATAGAGTGAGTTTAGATATTGATACAGAGATAAGGAGATAGAAACAGAGATAAAGAGACAGACACGGAGATAAAGAGATAGAGAAAGAGACTGATGAAATATGAGAAAAACATAGTAAAATAGAGGGAGTTTAGAGATTGATACAGAGATAAGGAGATAGACACAGAGATAAGGAGATAGATAAAGAGACTGATGAAATAAGAGAAAATCATAGTAAATTAGAGTGAGTTTAGAGATTGATACAGAGATAAGGAGATAGAAACAGAGATAAAGAGACAGACACGGAGATAAAGAGATAGAGAAAG